>APFE031252221.1:0-50977 GCA_000404065.3 Pinus taeda
AAAAGAAAAAACATAAAAAATAATTTGTTTGTTGGTGAAAACCAGGCAACTGGCACCATGCAAGCACGAATTCATAGGGGAAAACCAGGGTAACCTGGACTCTATGAATTCTAAATACTTGTTCTCCTGACTCACATAATTTCAATGCAGGGACTCTCCACAATTTACTTGAGGACAAGTCCAACCTTCAGCAAGGGAGAATATTAGGCTTTTCACTGAAAAGGCTGAGGTATTGCATTGTCCACATTTTGTATTGTCCACACAGGAACCTGAAGCAAACTTGTTGCAGCAGAACCAACTCAAAGCCAACACAACATTCCAGAAGCATTGCAAAGGGACCTGAGCTAAGACATTACTACAGAGGGACCTGAATAATTCAAGAAGTGGAGCATGGCGAACAAAGCACAGCAATAAACATCTACTTTTCATCCATCTACAACATTTTGACTTCATCCCACCTGTACAAACAGCATTCAAGGGAGTATATTCATAGCCATTTTGTGCTTGAAATTCAAATATTTTTTTTAGAAACTTTTCGTTTTTTATCTAATTGAAGTTAGTACCTGAGGATATTATCATATACATTTCCTATATTCTATATCCCATATTCCCTTTATACATTTCATTTCATTCATAAACATTCCTCATACATTCCCTATATATTCCATTTCATTAACCCTAGGTATTTTTCTTTAGAAGTAAAGAGACCAAACTAGGACAACTCTTTTCACCTGCACATAAACTCAAAGCATTAGTAGGAGGAAATAATTTTAAACATGACCCCAATGGTCATTTTAAAATTATAAAGCTATGGTATGCAAGTAACATTATCCTATGCGCTATATGGAAAACACAAACAAGTCATGTTTATACAACATATACCATAGGTTTAAGAATATGCATGCGCTAAACCTTATGATATGAAAAGTTTCATGTGCAAACATGGTGATATAACGCAATGGTTATAAGGAATGGTATATAAATCAAAGCGCAAAGGATATAAGTTATATAAGGAATGGTATATAAATCAAAGCGCAAAGGATATAAGTTATATAAGGAACGGGTATATCATTTTGGGCGCATACCATATGATAAAAGACAAGGCAGCAAAGGTATACAAATGTGCAAACAAACAAAATCAACCATGAGCTCATATGAGTATTACGGCAGCCAGGTAATAAACAGGGTTTATTATTGCAATGTAGGCGCATAATGTATGGCCATAATTAACAAATGGTGTGTAATGAATCAAACGTTCAACCATACACACAACAGGCCAGCGCACAGGTACGACTTGCCACGGTGTCATGGCAACCTATGGCCATTGGCGAATGAAACGGTGGAAAAGTCATGTGTTTGCCACAATGATTCGGCCATCCTCATTACACAGTCGGGCGACTGGTCAAAGAGGACAACCATGTAACCACGCATAAAATTGCAAATGAATGAGAGGCGTGGTGGTACAGGCATGAAACGGTCATAAATCGACCTCCCCTGCGCTGTTTAAACTCCAGTTTCCATCGCCATAAGCTCAGAGACATAGCATTGCAGCCGCAGTAGTGTAAAAGGGAAGTGGGATGAGTTTAAGCAGTTTTAAATGGAGAAACCCGAGATTTATGCGCAGAGGAAGCCGAGTTCTGGAGTTATCAAGGTAAGACTAGAGTTTATTTCGACGATGCTGATATGTATAAATGATTGATAGTAAACTAACGGATTTTCTGCACTGCCATCATTCTGACTAGCCGAGGAAAGAGGGATTCGAAGAATTCCACGCGCTCATTCAGGTAACATTAAACTCAAGTTGACAGCTTATGGATTAATAGTCAGATTTTTATGCGTAGATTATGGTGTAATAACAGTAGGCAGCATTTAAATTTTACACATTGCATGCATCACACGTTGAGAGGGTCTGACTTAAATAAGGAAAACGATGCATGAAATGTGGAGAATTAGTTGAAACAGGGGAGGCATGGAGCGCCATAGGTTGGTTATAAGTGCGCTGACTGTTAACTAGTGTTGCACTTAACTAGTATGCTGACTGTTTAACATACCCTTGCTGCGCGCTATTAGTTGAACACCTGTGCATGCCAATCGAAATATATACCTGTAGTTTGATCAGAACAGAGGCTCACACCAAGTGTCATTGGCTAGAGTCGAATTGATGGAGTCATGCTGTGATTGTATGTCAATGCTGAGGACGCGAGCTGTGAATATTGGGCTGAAGCCGAGAGTGTTTTCAAGTTCTGTGTTTTTTTTATGAGCCATGCACGCATAACCTTTCAATTAAATGATTGATTTTTGCCTGGATAAGTAATTTTGTTGAGCAGTCTTGTTGATAAGGAAGCCGAAAGTTATGATTGCAGGATTTTATGAGGCAGATGGGGCCTTAGGCCAAGAATATTTTAACAAAATTTGGGTTAAATGAGCAGACCGAGAGCCAAATTCTTTTGTTTTTTAAATACACAGAAAATCATGTTCTTTTGCAATAAATAAACATGGTCATTGCTGCATGTGTATTTAGTTTTTTAAAAAAACACAGAGATCTGTGTATTAATAGAAGAACTGTACAGGTGTTGTTTATATTAAACAAGGGACTTAAACAGTGTTTTTGCAAAGGATAACAGAGGCTAAAAAGGACAGAGTTGAGTTGGGTTTGAGGCTGAAGGTAAGCATCTTTGCCTCCTGAATTTCATTTTAAAAGAAACAACAAGTCATAAGTTTTTATTGTTAAAATGAAGTTAGTAACAGCAGAGGCCTATATTGAATGGTTTACAGAAACTATGGCAAACAGAGTAGAACCAAAATTTCAAATAGAAAGCTGGGGAAAGGAGGCTGTAGAAAAACTGTATCAGGCAGGGATGATAGGTTTCTTACAGAAATTTAATGGCCATTCTGATGAGATCACCAAAGACTTCATAAATAATTTCAGTCAAGACCAGACTCGGGTAGGAGAACTTATTGTCCCGGTAACACAAGAGTACCTGTCTAAAGCCTTAGACTTGCCAATGATAGGGGAGAAATACCACAAAGGCCTCCACTTCAAGGAGAAAGCTTGGACTTTCTTCTTAGAGAAAAACCGTAAGGGAACGTTTGATAGGACAAAAGGGATACCCAGGGAGTGGTTTAATCAACCATGGGGAGAACTAGTCTTGGTCATTCAAAAATTTTTGACTTGTGATCGTGGATATAGTATTGCTCATTTATATCATGTCAGACTTTTACAGCACATCAGAGGGGAAGATAGGATTAATCTACCTTACTTCCTATATAGGAGTCTTGTAAGAATGATTGAAACAGTCAAACAGTAGCACAGGCCTAAAGCAGCACAGATATACCATCAAGGATTAATCAAAATCCTAGTGGAATACCAGGTGAGGTCACAGGGTATAGTGTGGAGAGAATTCATGATTAAGAATCATTTTACTGAACAGATTGTTGAAGTACAAGACAAGATAGAACAAGAAAACAGGAGCTTGTTGACTTCCCCCTTATATCCAAGAACTAGAGCTAGAAATATGGCCATGAATGAAACTGAAGTATCTGTCATGTCAATTCCTAGGAGGTTTAGGAACAAGAGTCCTGTTGACTTAGACAAAGAAGTGGAGGCATATTCTCCCAGGAAACAAGAAGCACATGATATTGAACAAGAAGTCCTTGAACGAGATTCCACATATGATGATGATGCGGCAGCAGCATCATTGATGAAAACAACACAAGACTTTGAAAAGGAAATCAATTTGGCTAAAATCCAAGACTTAACTGATCAGTTAGAAATTAGCAAGATCTTGGAAAAGAAACTAACAGAAGAAAACAAAGCACATAAGAAAGATAATGCTAAGCTGATCAGAACAAATGAAAAATTAAAAGAATAAGTAGGCAGATTGAAACGAAGAAATGAATTACTGTCTAAACAAGCATTCAAATGGTTAAAGGACAAAAACATGTGGCAGGCCAAATATGAGAAACAAAAAGTTAAAGCAGCTTTGTTCAGGGACAGACATGAATCAGGATTTGATTGTTTGGGCAGGGAAACAGCTACAGGTACAACATCCACTACAGAAGGCAGAGGTTCCAAGAGGAGAAAGCAAGCATGGGGACATGCTTGAGGATAAGCAAAGGAGAGATGTTGGGCCTTAGTTTTGGTCTCATTTTTCTCTAAGAAACTTACCTAACCATCTATTTATCATCCATTTTCACTCCATTTATTCCATTCTAATGTATATTTGATGTCCTTTAAGGTATTTAGCTTTAATTTGTCAATTTCTAAAGTTTTTATAAAAGTTTGATTTTAAGTGCAAATTTGGCAATTTCAGAAATTCCCGTAATCACTCTATGGTTAATATGGATGCAGGCCACTTGAGAACGAATGGGATACATGAATGAGAAGCTTGGGAACTAGGACCAAGCAACCTATGCTTGGTTCCAACAAAACGAGCTTTATTAGGCCTATTTGGAGCTAGTCAATCATGACTAGTTATCCAGAAATCCCATCTAAATAGGGCAGTTTTGGGATTCCATGATATTTGTCATATTTCTTGGGATGAGGGTAGTGAATTCGAATTGAATAGATGGATTAGAGTAGATAAGTTTGTTAGAGTGAATGTAGATCAGGTTGTTTCATGAGACTCCTTATTTAAGAGCCACAACTTTGATGGCTCATACATTGACTTATGATACTTTTATGCTATGATACTTTTGGTTTGAAGAATTAATTGGAAGACTTGTGCTATTCTCATTTTGCTACTCAATGTTATGGATGTGTAATTGATTTAAGCTTCTGATATCACCTCTCAAGTGTGCAAGGCAAGGGTGGAGGGCCCCCATTCCAAACTAAGTACACTTCATTGTTAACTAGTTTTATTTTTTGCAATTTGTTTGATGTAGAACTGTTTTTCATGGCTTTATTTCAGATTGCTTCATGATTCATGAATGGTATTTGATTGCTGTAGTTATTAGTTGATTCATCACTTTATTGAATTGAAGAAACACAAGTGTTCAAGTTGAGCATCTCTTCTGCTGAAATGATGAGTTACAACTAGTTTTCTTGATATGCATGCGAGTGGTTTTGTTATGGTTTTGAATAGTGAGATGAATAACTTATGATGAAATGCTTTATGAGTCTCTTAAGTTAAGAGCTTCTTTCATTAACTTATCCATCTCAAATTTTTTATTTTAATCTCTGATTCATTAAGTAATAGTTGAGACAAAGGTGGACTTCTTGAGTCAAGAACCATCTTAATATTCTTCATCTACTGTAAACAAGCTGAGTTATAGGATGTATTGCTTTTGAATAAGTTATCTTTTAAAGTTTGATTATATTTGATCTTCATACATAGTGAACTTGCCTCAAAGTATAAACAACCCGGATTAATAATAAATAATTGTGTTAATTTAGGTACATAAATTACCCCAACAGCACCCGACCTCTGACCTTTGTTCTTAGGTGGGACCCGTGAGTGCTATTGTTGAATAATTGTTCCAAATAAATTTTGTATGAGGCAATATGGTCGAAATATGTGGCCTGTGTGAAATTGTTGTTGGAGTTTGGGTATGAAGGAAGCTCGAGAGGTTCTAGAGGAGGTGAACCGAGATGCCAAAAGTTTGAGCCAAAGGAGGAGGGTAGTTCAGGTGTTAGTGGAGGCTGAGTTGCAGCTCACTGTTGAGCACGAGGAAAATCTCAGAGATACATGAGGGAAAAGAAGATCGGGATTGATCCAGGTGGATATTGATCGGTTTCATGTGTTTCCTTGTTTATTTCAACATTTACTATTTTTAGTAGTTTTTCGGGTTTTGAACTTCAGAAGAAGTTTTGATCCCCTAAATGACATTTTTTTTAGGTCCGCAGTAGGTTTGTGCATATGCGCTATGGAAATTTGTGTAGTACTCGGAGAGACCTTTCTAACAAGGTATATATGTGCCAAACGAAGATAATATGACCAAGTTACAACCCTGGGAAGTTGGTTGCCCAACTAACCCCAACGAGGCCCACAAACTCTTGGTGCTACCTCTCCTGGGGTTAGGTTTTTGGTTGTTTAGGGTTTTCCCTTGTTTTTCAACAATAAATAGGCCCTTGAGCCTCATTGTAACACAGTTCAAAGGCATGTAGCCAGCACATCTCTTGATAAACTACCATCGCCCGAGCTAGTTTATTTCCATTATGTTTGTAAGCATATTTCAGTATTTTGATATTAATGAAATAAAGTTTTATTTCTATTGCATCTCTATATTTATGGTTATATATGTAATTTGTTGCATTTTTGTTTAAGTCTGGATCAATGGTATCAAAGTGGTCTACTCTTTCTTTGGTTTTCTTTGCATGTCCCCAATGAGATCAGTGTATGAGGAGTTAGAGCTCGAACTGGTTGAACCTTTGCAAGACCATCCTCACAAATCCCGACGGCCTCCCATGGCAAAAGAAAAGAAAGGTGAGGGGACAGGAGATCCTTTCAAAATATTTCTCAAGCGACAATGGAATGCGATGATAGATAACTTTGCTCAGATCCTCTGACGGCTACCCACAAGAGACACATCTTCATCCAGCAGCCACTCTGGAGACGCCACCCGTTATAAGGTACAAGTTAACTTTGATATTCCCATATTTGATGGCCAGGTAGATGTAGACGTCGTAGATAAATGATTGAATCTTTTGGAAGGATATTTTTTCAGTTCATGACTTTTCTAATCGGGAAAAGATTACTTTTGTACTTCTCAAAGCCACCCCACACGTTGAAGATTGGTGGGAAACCTATTGTGAACAAAAGAACGAGAGAGAATCCTCACTATTTTCAGTTGCACCCACTTGGGTTTCTTTTCAAGATGCCATCAAGGAACAATATTACCATGTCGGTAGCTATGAAGATAAATACATAAAGTGGACCACACTACAGTAGGGCAGGGACCAAGATGTGTCGAAGTTCACAAAATTTTTCCATACCCTCCACACAAAGTTGGGTATCAAGGATTATGAGCGACATTTGGTACTCAATTATCGCGACTATCTACACAAGTACATCTAGGACGAGATGAGTTCCTGGACATCTCCTCACTCGACATGACATACCAATATGCTGTCAAGATTTATTAGAAGTTTAAATAGAAGAAGTGAGACTTTGGATCTGTGAATCTGAAGCAAGGAAAAGACGCCACCAAACCACAAAGCCAAGACGGGTGACCTAGGACAACCTGCCAAAGTGCAATAAAATAACAATACCACGAATATGAAGAAGGACACGGGAAAATGGTGTGAGTTCCATAAGAGCTCCACTCACAACACAAGTGAGTGTCGGGCAAAGTGGTCACTGGTGGTCGAGCTGAAGGCTTCCGATTCAGACTCATGTTTCGACTCTAAGTCAGAACCTGACAAGGGGAATGACATAGGGAAGTAGATCATTGGCATAGAGCCCAGTGCCATTGTGGCCACCGCCAAGATCCAAAGAATGAGCCTGAAGATCCAGAGGAGGGTGGACACCTCTTCCACTCAGAGATGTGGGTGAAGGGTTCTCCGATGCAGTTCATTGTCAATAGCGGGAGCCAAAAGAACCTCATTTGAGCAGAGGGCATGAAGTGGTTGGGCCTACCGATGATAACACATCCACAGTCGTACACAATTGGGTGGCTTCACCAAGGACGAGATCTTCGCGTCAGCCAACAATGCCACCTTCCCTACAACATCAAGCCCTTCACAGATGAGGTATTGTGTGATGTTTCTCCTCTTGAAGTTTGTGATGTATTATTAGGATAAGCAAACTTTTGGAAGCGACATGTTGAATATGAGTCTAGACCTCACTCTGTGATTATTACTTTGGGAAATAAGTTGTACAATGTACTGGAGGTAGCCCTGCTTATTGCCATATATTTGACCATTGCAAAGAAATGCAGTAAGATCATTTCCCAGACTAGGAATATTTTTTCTCCTTATGATTTGCCCTCAAAGCAAGAATAAGGTTGTGGCCACGACTTCCAAATAGGGCTCCTCCGCACAACAACAACATATGGACAAGGTCGTGGAGACATACAGGGATATTTTTGCCTCATCTATAGGGGTGCCTTTGCACTATCAGGTCAAGCACTCCATCGATCTGACCCCGGGCATGCCGCTACCCAATGGACTGATATATTGACATTCTGTTCCAGAGAACGATGAGATCAAGAGATCGATTCATGAGCTATTGTAGAAAGAGCACATCAGGCCAAGCTCATCACCCTTTGGGAGTGCGATCATCTTATTAGAAAATTATATATTACAGAGCAATGGAACACATAAAATATTGCAGAAACACAAACATAGAAAATGCATAAAACAAGAGAGACACAAATATACGTGGTTCACCCACTTTGAGCTATGTCCACGGAGATACAGCCAGTCCTTCCTTTTATATTATCCAGCAAAATAAAGAGATACAACCTATAGCAAATCCATTGTAATTTCCTCTTCACTCTCACACAATCTCCTCTCTCTTTCTCGCTCAGAATACACATATATTCATAGTTGCAATACAATTCCCTCGTATATAGCAAGGGGTTGCCTTCTAGGGAAAAAACCCTAAATTACACATAAATTCTACCATTAGATCATCCGCCTAATGAACAACTCAGATTGACTACGAAATTACAATATTTGACAAGGCAATTTTACATTTATTTTTAGCTTCGAGGGGGCTCTAAAAATCACCGTCCCCCCCCCCCCCCCTTCCCCCTAGCGGTGTTGTCACCCCATTACAAACTGGGGTCCAATGCGAAAAACCTCTGAATAAAGAAGATAATCAAGCTCCACATCCAACATGTATTGGTATGGAAGAAGGATGGGACCTGGAGACTCTGTATTGACTATTGAGCGCTGAACAATATCACTATCTGGAATAGGTACCCAATCCCATGGATTGATGACCTTCTAGACCAGCTTAAGGGGGGGAAATATTTCAGCAAGATTGACTTGAAGTTCAGTTATCACTAGGTGCCTATAGAACCCCCCCCCCCCCCGCTTGCGGCGTTGTCACCCCAGTACAAACTGGGGTCCAATGCGACAAACCTCTGAATAAAGAAGATAATCAGGCTCCACATCCAACATGTATTGGTATAGAAGAAGGATGGGACATGGAGACTCTGTATTGACTATTGAGCGTTGAACAAGATCACTATCTGGAATAGGTACCCAATCCCATGGATTGATGACTTCTTGACCAGCTCAAGGGGGAAAAATATTTCAGCAAGATCGACTTGAAGTTTAGTTATCACTAGGTGCCTATAGAACCCTCCCATGTGTGGAAGACTACCTTTAAATCCAAGGAGGGCCTTTTCGAATGGTTGGTCATGCCTTCAGATTGACGAATGACCCTGCAATCTTCATGAGATTGATGGACGACATCTTGTGACCCTTCACCAATGCATTTGTGGTGGTGTATTTAGCTGACATATTGATCTTCATCCACAGTTGGGAAGAACACCATCACCATATCTGACAAGTCCTTCAAACCCTGGCACAACACAAGTTGTGTGCCAATTTAGAGAAATATGCTTTTGGCATGACCCAGGTTCAATATCTGGGGTACATAATTGATGAGTAGGGTGTGCATGTGGACCCAACCAAGATACAAGTCATTTGGGATTGTCCAGCGCCAACCACTCTAACAGAGCTCTGCATGTTTTTGGGTCTTGCCAATTTCTACACAAGTTCGTGTTGGGGTTCTCTCATAACACTTGGCTTTTAAGTCAAGTCACTAAGGGCGTAACAAAAGCAAAGTTTTTTTGGTCTGAAACCCAATAGAAAGTGTTTTCCAAGTTAAAGCATCGCCTCTGATCTCCACCAGTGCTCACATTACCAGACATGCAGGAACTATTTGAGATTGAGACATACACCTCTGAAAATATGCTATTAGTGCAGTTCTTACTTAATAGGGGCATCTAGTGGCTTACCACAATGAGACACTTTCAGACACAGTTCGAAAGTATCCCACTTGTCACAAAAAAATGTATTCCATTGTACAATCCTGTCATCAATGGAAGCATTACATTGTGGGGAAAGAAATGGTCATCCACACACAATGACCCCTACAGTTCATACAGACACAAGGGAAGTTGTAGAATGATCGCCATCCGAAATGGTCCACCTAACTCCAATAGTTCCAATCACGACGTTGATCACTGTGCTCAACTCCTATGGGCACGAGACTTTACAGTGGCCGCATCTTTACCAAAGTGGTCCAGAATTCGACAGCATATACCAGACACTCCTAGAAGGGAAGCATGTTCCAAATTTTTACCTTCAAGATGCATTGTTATGCCACCTATGACACATCTGTGTTCCTTTAAGTGAGCATGCTAAGATGATTTGGGAGGCGCACTATTGTTGGGTCGCTGGACATTTCAAAGTAGAGAAAATAGTGGTGGTACTACGGAAGTATTTTTGTTGGCTGAAACTTCATCAGGATGTTGGGAATTACATTAGATCATGCACCGCTTGCGCCATTTCCAAACCAACCATCAAGAAGGAAGGCCTATATACTCCTTTACCTACTCCTAGCCGACCTTGGGAATTTATCTCCATGGATTACATGTCGGGCCTTCCTTCTACTAATCACAACAACAATTGTGTTTTTGTGGTCATCGACAGATTCTCTAAGATGGCCATCTTGGCGGCCTATAAGAAGAGTATCACAACAAAGGCCATTGTTAAGCTCTTATTTGAGCGAGTGTGGGTACACTTTGGGATCCCACAGTCCATTATTTCAGATCGGGACAACAGATTACAAAGTGCATTTTGGTCAAGTCTATGATCGATGTTAGATACCAAACTTACTAAGTCCACGACATTCCACCCCCAAACTGATGGCCAAATAGAGGTCGACAACTGGGTGATCGTACACATTATGCGCATGTACAACTTGAAGCATCCATGCACATGGGATGAAAGCCTCCCCTATGTCCAGCACATCTAAAACAAAGCTCTCTATAGATCAACGGGCCATAGCCCCTTTCAACTAGGGTTGGGATTTCATCCATTATATCCCATTGATATGGCCATACCATTTGCAGCTACTTAGGCAGATTTAGCTCACATCCAGTCCGAAGCCGACAGGGCTAACAACTTCATTGAGTGCATTCAATACATCTTCCAGGAGGTCCATGATGTATTGGATAGAGCTAATGCTAAGTACAAGCAGTACCATGATCAACATCAACTTTTGTATAAGTTCCAGGTGGGCGACAAAGTTTGGCTACATTTGTAGAAGGAGTGCCTCGCTAGACCCCACTGAAAGATTCTCTGACTCTTATATGGGCCATACACCATCACCAAGGTTGTAGGTGACAATGCCTTCAATCTCAGCATCCCACAGTTCCTTGGTTTGCACCCAATGTTCAATGTAGACCGCCTTCAGCCATACTTTCCACCATTCTTGGACACATATGATATTGTAGAACAACTCACACCAATAGAGATCAACCCATACTACATGGAACAGGATAGAATTGATCAAATCATGGACACGCAGATCAAGAACACTTGCCAATAGAGGATCCATCTATATTGAGTTGTCAAAGTAGGCCAACTCCTTCACTAGGGACCATGTTCAACAAAAATTTCCTCACCTCATGGAGGCTCTGCATGTAATGGGGACCATTGCTTCCTAAGGGGGGAGGACTGATCCAGGTGGATATTGGTGGCCACCCACCTATTCCACCTAGACCTCCAGTCGATTTCATCTATTTCCTTATTTATTTAGGCATTTACTATTTTTAGTAGTTTTTTCAGGTCCTAAAATTTCAGATCGTTTTTTACCCCCTAAATGAATTTTTTTTGAGGTCCACAGTAGGCTTGTGCCAAATTCCATAGGCACAAGCCTACATTAAATCCTATAGTACTCGAAGAGACCTTTCCAACAAGGTATCAAACACGTCAAACTGAGATAATATGACCAAGTTACGACCCCGAGAAGTCGGTTGCCCAACTAACCCCAACAGGGCCCACAAACTCTTGGAGTTACATCTCATGGGGTTAGGGTTTTTGTTGTTTAAGGTTTTCCCCTGTTGTTCAATAATAAATAGGCCCTTGAGCTTCATTGTAACACAGTTCAAAGGCATGTAGCCACCACATCTCTTCTCAGAGATAAGCTACCATCACCCGAGCAAGTTTATTTCCATTATGTTTGTAAGCATATTTCAGTATTTTGATATTAATGAAATGAAGTGTTATTTCTACTGCATCTTTGTATTTATGGTTATATCTGTAATTTGTTGCGTTCTTATTTAAGTCTGGATCAGAGATGGAGATGGACGATATGAAAAAATAAAAACACGTGATCAAGAGACCATAAATTTTTTCAAGCATGGGAGTTTCGTGCAGGAGCATTGACCCACCCCAAAACAAAATCGGTTTTAGGATGCTTCCAAAAAGGACATTGTGGCAGCCAAAGACATAGGACACGATTTCCTCTTATTCATGTAATTCTTTGAATATTTAGAAGCCTCCAGAAAGCGTGAGCTGGAAGAAATGAGATTCATGTTCTTTTAGGGTGTTTAGGGTTCTTTTATTATGTATATCCATCTTGTGAGATGTCAGAACCAACAACTAATGTAATGAGACATTTGGTTGAATGTCGCCAATCCCTGTGCGACCATGTAATTTTTATTTTTTTTAATATAATACCTACGCTGTGCGTTTAAACCGATTTTTGTCGACTCCTTTGTTTTTGTAAGGTTTTTGTATCATTGTGGGTGTCGTGTATTATTAGGGTGATTGAAGGCAAGAAAGAATGTGTTGAAAGTTATTAAGAACCATCACCGAGGGAATAGATAAAGCTGGTTATGGCACTGAGGAGTATGAGGCCTATGACCATGTATCGGTCATATGAGTTGGAATTTCGCGAAGTTAAAATTTATTGAGCGGAACCAAAAAGGGATTTAGGCCTACATGATCTGGCCACAACATAGTGGAAGTGCTAAGAAGTAGACGACTAGCCTGACCCCAACTTGAGCAGGGCCCAGTTGGCATGGTCGAGCTAGTAATAGAAATGGAAGGAAGAACCCAAGAAGCACCTAACTTTCAATCTTCATTCTCAAGTGGGACCTGTGAGTGTCATCCCTGACGAATTGTGTTAGGGAACTTTTGTGTGAGGGAATATGGTTAGAAGATGCGACCTGCTTAAAATCGTCGTTGGTGTTTGGGTATGAAGGAAGTCCATAATTGGCCCTGAGTTCATTGTTGTGCGATAATGGTGGAAGAACATGATCCTGGGCCCATAACCTACAAGTTTCAGGGATTTCAAGCCATCTAAAGGTTGAATATGCAAACCCCATAATCAGTCTGCTTCAAATTTGAGAGTTTGGGTTTGACCTCACTTAAGAATTAATTGTAATACCTATATTTATAGAAGAGGAAGAAAAAGATGAAACCAATCTTGAAAAATGGTTGAGGATACTGAAGGACACTCAAGTCCTTCTTGGGAAACATTTTATTTTGAGGGTGAAGCTTCCAAGTGGTGGAAAGGCTTCGATGAAGTTACTAGTTTATGTTAAGTTTTCCTTGAAACTCTACAACTACTTAGTGAATTATTGAAAACTAGGCAACTGAAAACTGAAACCAAATTTACTTTCACCAATATACAAAGTTTCTTAACAATTTAGAGTTAGTGGAATAAAAATACCAGAGATAAAAACACATCACAAAAATTGACAAGTTTGTTTACCCAGGAAACCCAATAGGGGAAACTTTATTTCTTTGTTGTTGTATTTTATTGATTATTCATGAGCAATTTGATCTATTACAAGCAATTTATCTCTGAGAAAGCGTTGTACTTCTTCTCACTAATCTCAACTGATACAATTTATCTCGTCCTGCCTTGATCAATGCTTGATCTCGTTCCTCTAGCTCACAATTGTTCCCTTGTTGAATACCTTGACTTGCCCTTGCAATTCCTTATCCCCACTCCTTGATATTTTCACACTAGAAGCCTCCTAAATCCTTACACAAATCCTTTGATTTCCTAGTACAAACTAGGCTCCTATTTTTTAGCATAAAACATCCCATTCTCTTGTGCACTTATGGTCTCCTTTTTCTTAGGACACAAGCTTCCTCAAATCTACGCACACATAGACTCCTAAATCCTTGCACACTTGTGATATCCTATTTCTTAGGACATAAGCTCTCAATTATGCGCTCTCCACAGTCAAAGAAGATATCACCAACTCGTGGACACACTTGTGAATTCTTGTGCCTTCATCCTCCTCTTTATAGACCCAATTCGAGCATGCAAGTGCACTAACTCAATTTAGATCTGGAGTTCTTATTAGCAAGTTAATTGAGAGTGATACTCTTTCTCTCTCCAATCAACAGTTGGAGTCTTAACTCGATCTTCCTCCAATCAAGACTGAATACTAACTTGCTCTAATTAAGCTTGTAATTGCCACCTCGTTCTGTAGTCAAATTGATGAAGACTCCACTTAATGGAATCTCCAACTCTACGCGTACTATTTTGATTATCATTCTGGTAAACTAGAAATAAACTCATCCTAATTGCAGTCTATCTCATGAGCTCACACTCATACTGGAAGAGAAACAAATCAAGGTCTTCACTAGCTAAGGCACAATCTCGAAGACCTTTACTCACTGCATTTTCAACACTCCCTCTCAATGAGTAAGGTACTTTGGAAGAATCTCCTCCACTTGGATCTGTCTCTAACACCACCACATTATCCATTGTTGTAGATTCTCCCTATGAAATAGAAGACTTCCTTACTACCTATTGTAGAATATGATCTAAAGACATGCTCCTTCCAATCGTGCTCCTAGGCTCTGAGTTTATCACCTGAGTCATAAATGTCTTATATATCTATGTGGTTGTTTACTCTATTTGAATGTGGTAATGGGAGGGTCAACTCTCTCTTGATCTTCCCTACATAACTCGTCTTCCCACTTGGCTCAAACTCTCCTTGTGCTGACAGTCACTAACTAAGTGGTTGCCTCCACTCATCCTTGTCTCTCGTCCTCATCATCTTGTTGGTTGGTGTAACAACCCTGGTGAAATTCATGTAATAAAAGTAAATAAAGGCAAAATAAGACCACGGGTAAGGACATGTATTCCAAGCTGAATGTTGGGCAAAGATATCCTAGTGGGCATCAATGGATGTGTGTTTTGGCTAAGGAAATTTGGCAAAGGCTAAGGCAAAGGCATTAAAAGGAAAAAAAAGAGGCATTTTTGGCACATTTATTTATGAAAATAAAGGAAATTATGAGAAAAGGAAGGTAAAAGGTCAAAGGTTGCATATGAGGAGGAAAATGAAGAAATTAGAGGCCTTATTGATACAAAGGCTTCTAAGGATCAGTTGGCAGGTTGCTCTGTGTTAGGTTTGGTTAGTGCGGGCTCTTGGTCAGTTCAAGTTTGGAGATCTCTCATTATTCTCTCTCTCTCACTCTTGGTCACTTAGAGTTTTCTTGGAGCACTCTAGCTTTGGATAAAGGAAGGAAAAGCAAGGAAAGGAAAGTAATGATCAAGGAAGAAGAGCAGGCCTTAAGCAGCTTCAACATGCATACTTGCAGGTAACCTTTTGCATGTGTGATTTCCTAGCTGGGTTGGACATGCATGGCTTTGCATGTTGGTGTATTGATATGTCATTGGCATGGTCTTGTCAGGTTATGACAGTGGATTTTAGCCTAGCCTAGCCTTCTTCTGGAT
Source organism: Pinus taeda (assembly GCA_000404065.3). NCBI lineage: Eukaryota > Viridiplantae > Streptophyta > Pinopsida > Pinales > Pinaceae > Pinus > Pinus taeda. The sequence goes on from APFE031252221.1 coordinate 15,669, forward strand.
GCCATGGTATTTTGGGATGTTAAATTGGTTTTTGAGCTTTGGTTTTCCAGATGGATTTCAGAATCTGGGGCGGAGGTGGTCTCAAGGTTCATTCCCAAAAGCCTAGGAATCCCTTGACTGATTTTGGTGGGATACACGTTAAAGCTTGAGGGAGCAGTCTCGGTATAGGGCCTAGTGATCTGGGTTTGGATTGCAGTAAAGGCTGAGAGACAAGGAGATGGAAAACTCCTCAAGGATAGTGATGGATTCCAAATGGCATTCCAAGTTCTATTTGGTTGTGATCATAGCACCAATTTTGGTGTGATCACTATTTGATGAGGGTGGAAGTGGTTTAAACTCTGGATTTGCTTGGTTGTTCTATGAGATCCCACATTCTTGCTTGGAATATGGCACGGGGGTAGCTGGCTAAAAGAGAGATTTGGTTCAACCATGTCAATAGTCGAGTGGTATGTGGTAGTCCCGAACGTGGTTGAATTTTCCTATGATTAATAAAATCTAAGTTCCCTTACTTTTTCACCAATTTATATGTGGATTTAATGGCTTTCATATCTCTGATATTTATATGGTTTTATGCTGGTTATAAGCATGGTTGAATGGCTAGTTCATGTTGTAGTTATTCCATTTATTTACTTGTAAATATTAAATCGACGGATGCAAGACCTAAATGATGATGTAGTAGTTCAATGGAGAAGGAGGTGATCCTTCTAGTTATGTTTCATAAGTTGTTTCAATCGTTTATGCTTTGTCTTGTATCTTATACCTATAGGTTACATTGATGCTAAGTGTTTGACAAACTGCCAGTCCCCGCTGGGGATGGTCATGCCTAGTCATGAGGGTGATTTTTGATTGATCAGCATTGTTATTATGTTTTTAATGAATTCTGGAAGTTACAACAAGTTATGGGCAGAGGCCAGGATTATGGGCTAGAAAAGTGGCTTAAATCTCGAGGTCGCTAGCATAGAACTAGCAATTTTGGTCCATAGTCGCTGACAGGAAGTCCTGTGAGAGTGACTTTGGGTTTCTGGTCGCTCCCTTACCCATATCATGAGAGTGATTATGGCCTAAGAGCTACATAATAGTAGTGGGACCCAGGAACAGACTATCTGAGTGCTTGACTTGTCTCTTAAGGGTTATGTTGATGACGTTGGATGACTTTATGTAATGTTCCATTGATTCCACTTCCTTAAGGTGACATAGGAGGTCGAATATGATTGTAATAACATCTCTCCTCATGTTTACCCCAGTTGACATGGTTACTTTGGGTAGACCTAGGAGGGGGTGTTACAATCGGCCCACTTGCCACTTGTCTGAGACTTAATACTCTACACACTTCCTACCTTTTTGCTTGAGGTTTTGCATGTCTCAACCTGCAACATGTAAAAATTATTCATCCTCACACCTATGTACCTCACACAAATGGAAGCTAAGTGCTTGAGGTAAGCCTTACCTCTGTTGAAGATGACATCATAACCCTTAGCCTCTTGGATAACCATTAAAACAAGATTCTTCTTCAAGTTTGGAACATAGAGGACATCTCTGAAATGGAGAGAGCTACCTAAATCCCTCTCAAAACTGACAATACCAATTCCCCTAGTCACATACTTACCATCATCTCCTAGCTCAATATGAAATTGCATGTCCTTCTCTTTTAGGTGGTTGAAATTTTCCTTGTTCCTAATCATATGGAAGGATGCTCCTGAATCGATATGCCATACGCTGTTGCTTATTAAGCCTGCATTGCAAGCTATCGACGAGAAATCTTCCTCGAACTAAGAAGAAAATGCATCTACCTTAGCTAATGAATTCACATGATCCTTACTAGACTCCTTCCAATTAAGACACTTAGTGGCATAGTGCATGAACTCATGATAATGGAAGCACTTGATCTTGATAAGGTCCTTCTTATTCTTCTCACCTTCTGATTGGAATCGACCTCTCCTTAGCCCTTCTTTCCCTTGGCTTTGCTACCTTTAGCTGCCAAGGAAATTTTTCCTCATTCTATGTCACAATTGATCTCCCAGCTCTCATCCCTCTCTAGATTTCTTCTTGGACATAGTCACTCCATAACCTTTCCAAGTTGGAAATATTCCCTTTACACTAACTACATCCTGGAAATTCTCCCAAGACTTATGAAGTCCCAAAAGTGCAAGAATCACAAGGTCATTGTCTGCTACAGTCATGCCCACTCCACCTAGTTCATCCTGAACCTGAGTGGAATTTGAAAGATACGTGATAATGGGCTCTCCTTTGCTCATCTAGATACTTATTAGCTTCTCCTTCGAGGCAAGCTTCCTGACATCACTGGAACCCTGAAACAAATTAAGATGGATGTCCACATCTCATATGTTGTCTTCTTCCCATGGAGATGAGGGATAATATGGTCTCTGACCCCCTCAAGAATGATATTCCTTGCCTTAGAGTCATTCTTGTTATGTTGGATCAACTATTGGGCATTTTGAAGTGGATTTATTTGATTTGCCACAAATTCTAGCACCCCATTGTCTTCCAACACCACTGATATTTGCTCCTTCCATGAGCATAAGTTTGAGGGTCACTCTAAATTGTGATCTACCCTTAGTCCTCAAAACACCCTATTGTTATCCAAAGAACTACTCTTAAAACTCTAGCGCAATCCTTCTACTTGATCTGTTTTGTTCACTAACTGGTCAATATAGTGTTGGTATTTATATTGATCTCTACTTTGATACCATGTTAAATTTTCCTTGAAACTCTGCAACTACTTAGTGAATCATCGAAAACTGAAACCAAATTTGCTTTCATCAAGATACATAGTTTATTAACAATTTAGAAGCAACAGAATAAAAACACCATAGATTAAAACACAACAACAACAACAATAACCAAACAAACACAAAACATCACATGAATTAACATGTTTGTTTATCAAGGAAACACAAAAAGGAAAACTTTCTTTCCTTGTTGTGATATTTTATTGATTGTTCTTGAGTAATTGGATCTATTATTGTCAGTTCTTAGATATTTCTGATGATAAATAACAATCCAAGAGAACATTCACTGAGGATCTAATGATCCTCCCATTTTGGGATAGAGACTGGCCCTTTTTATCTACAGGGGGTATTCCCTATATTTAATCGTATTATATAGATCCTCTATATAAGCATCTATATTAGGCTAGATTATATATTAAAAAAAAAAACGCCTTTTTATTTACTTATTAATTCCTTCATGTGAATTAGGGATCAACCATGAGAAGAGGGTCAACATGTCAAACATGCATTTAAGAGGCCGGGTAAGACCATCAACAAGAGGATAAAGATTTATGTGAGATGTAACCCATAAAAGTAGCCCAGTTTTTGAATCGAATTAGGCCACACCAACCTAGCTTCACAATTTTTTTTTTTTTTTTTTTGAGGAGTGGGATGCCTTAGGCCATGGTATTGGTGTAGTTTTGATTCAAGAAGGAAGACCCCTTACCTTGGAAATTAGTGAACTTAAAGGAAGGAACTTACTCATACCCATCTATGAAAAAGAAATGTTGGCCATACTACATGAAGTTAAGAAATGGCATCCATGCCTGATAGGAAGACACTTCAAAGTAAAAACATATCATGATAGTCTAAAGTACTTCTTAGAGAAAAGATAATATTTAGAAGGGCAACAAAAATGGGTCACAAATATGTTGGGTTATGACTTTGAAGTTATCTACAAAAAGGGAAAACAAAATATTTTGGTAGATACACCCTCAAGGAAAGAGGAAGACACAAATGGTTTACTATGTGTTATTTCCATTCCACAATATGATTGGGTGGAAGAAGTAAGGATAAAATGGCAACAAGATGAGAATATATTCAAGATAATTCAATAGCTATAGGAGGACCCTGATGCAGTAGAAAAAATCACCTTGAAAAATGATTAGTTATGGTATCAAGATTGCTTATACTTATGTAAGAATTCTCAACTTAAACATAAAGTCCGATTGGAATTACGCACTTATCCTATAGGAGGACATTCAGGGTTCTTGAAGACATACCATAGGATTAAGAAAGTTTTTTTTTGGAAGCTCTTAAAGCAGTTGTGCAAAAATTTGTGGTGGAATGTATCGTATGCCAACAAAATAAAGGAGAGACTATTGATGAGTCCTGGTATTACAACTAGAATGTTGCAACTCCCAGGGCTACTGACTTTAATTTATCAATCTAGAGTTTGTAAAAACTTAAGAGGTGACAGTGTTGTATGCACAGTAAGCAAGATTCTACCTAAGATGCTCTAAGGCACTAAACCAAATCGAGATGTGTAGAGACCAATTTATAAACTCAGAGAAGGTAATCTACTAAAATTTAACTTTGTAAGGAAGGAAATGATTGAAACATTGCTTGTTCTATTGCATAAGACAAAATTATGATCTACTTGAAAGGAAATAAATGCTTGGACGAGAAACCCTAATATGCTATAGAAAATAAATGACAAAAAAATAAACCTAGTATAGTTGCATGAAGTAAATACCATGAAATCAAACCTAAATTATTGTACTCAAGGTAAATCCTATTTTAATTACAAAATCCAACAAATGCTTCAAGAAATATCAATGTAAACTACTTTTGTGTTAAGTATTGGGGGTTTTCGCAGTGCATTATATTAGATATCATTTTTGGGATTCAACTGCGTTAAGTAGGCCATTCATCTATGACAATTTCCATGAGACATAGTCATAACTGACTAATTTCACATGATTGTTGAATAGTCCACTTAGCACTCATTGCATCGAGTGATGACCATAGGGGTGAAGAAGTGGGATTGAAACTAGTGAAATGAATCATATAGCGTCAATCATCACTTCCGGGGCTTACACCCGGTAACCAGGACTTCCCAGGAGGTCACCCATCCCAGACTGCCTCTGGCTCAAGCGTGCTTAACTGTGTTATTGAATTCATGATCAAAATAGCTAACCCTAATTGTAGAAATAAAACCATGGTGATGAAAAGAAGATTTCTAAGAGGCCACTGATCTTCCTCAACCTTGTTTGCAAGGCCTAGAAGACGTTTTGGAAGGGCAAGAAGCAAAAATTTAGGCTTAAGGAGCAATTTTGGTCAAGTTCTGATGGATTATGTTAGGTGCTAGAGGATGTTACAGGACTACTATAAGATGCTACAAGGTGTCTTATATTGCTACAGGATTGCATCTGAAAGCATTCCAAGGTATCTAAAAGTAATATGAACGAGGGTAAAGATGGTAGAAGGTTGGGGAAGAGTGTGCAAGACCTTTCAAATCTTAGATCTCCCAAGGATCCCATATTACTCAAGGAAAAAAAAAAATAACAGTCTCTAGTAAACCTATAGTCTATGTGTGCAAACTGTTTAGAGGAATAAATGGGGATGGAAGGAGGGTGATAAGGAAGATGATAGGTATGCAATGGAAATGATGGTTGATTTGCCTTGCAAGCCAATAGGTATCACCTGCACACAAGGTATGTATTCAACTAACAAAACATCAAGATCTAAAGACTGCCAAAGTACTAATTGTAGAAAATCAAAATGTAAAGGAAAGGATGAGTGGAATTTAAGTTAAGATCTAACTAAGAGAAATGACTTGTAAACTTTTCATATAAATGGGTTTTTCAAAAAAAGACATGGCTAAGCTAAGTAGAGGAAGGGAAATGCATAAAAAAAATATACAAGAGAGAGAGACTTGAGTGCTTGGGTTGGGAACTAACCTAAGGGAACTCGTCTCCCCTAAAACACACTCAGACGAAAGGCAACAAGATGATTTTCATTGATCTCATAAATTGTTCAAGTACATAACATGGAAATAGAATTAACGAGGAAGAAGCTCTAGCTTTAGCAATCACTATTTTCCTCTAAAAAGTCAAACCCTAATGAGCTCTTAGGCTCCTTTATTTATACAAATATGAGTGAGCGGGAAGCCTCCTTGGAAGGAGGGATGCTTCCCTACAAAACCTCTATAAAAGTGGATCTAGTTTGCCGAGATCCTCGCAGCCACTGAGTGTAGTAACTGCCCAATGGCCAGCTGAGTTGGAGGTGATTTAATGTAGGGAACAAGCTTCCTACATTCCCTCCAGCTAGTCTCCAACATTCTCCTAAACAATAAATACTCCTTGGTCTACACATTTAACATGTTAGGCTACTGGATATGACAATTATTCCTTAACCGTCCTAATGAACACATTATAGTCCAAAAAGATGTCCTCAAATGCAAAGAGAGAGGTAAAAGTATGTTGAAGGATGGAAAGATGGGCCTTGATTGTACGTATTTAGGAGGCCCATCATACCCCCTACTGAAAATGTTCCTCATCCTCTTAGTAACTCAATCACCTAATTGTATCTCATTCATGGCATGTGGCCTCCCTTACATCCCAAGGTACATCAAATGGAATTCCCTCTTTCGGGTGAAACCCTGCATTCTTTTTTATTTATGCCCATTCTCTTTGTTCTTCTACATGCTCTCTTCTTTCCTGTAGCCCCAAAAGCAAAGGAGGGTTGAATTTAAGCCCAATCCAATTGATTTTCATCCTATAAACTATTCTCTTGTACAAAGGTGTCCTTCCCAAGGAATTTATTAGCCTTTATGGAGAGTGGTCTTTTTTATTTGTTTTTAGGATATGTGGTAAAGTGTGCCATCTCCTCTAAAAAGCATGTAAGCTCTCAATTCCTAATAATCTGAAAGCATCTTCAAGGTGCAGGATGGCTTGTTATTTCTTCTCCATGCAGGATGGTACGAGTCTAGGGTCTTCAAAAATGAGTCTCTGATTGTTGGCGACAAGACAAGGTCCTCTCAAGTATGCTCTAATCCATAAAGGTTCATTTGCCTCCCTAGTCACAACCCTTTTGATCTCTTCGACCCTGGCTTCTTCACGGGTAAGCCAAGAGGCTATTGCCATTAACTGTACATCTCCCATTCTTGAGTTGGGATCCCAAAAGTTCATATTCGTTAGTATCGAACTATGCATATATAATTCAACCATTCTGGCTTTGTCCTCAACACTAGCTTTTTGAAAAAACTCAATGAAATTTTGGTAGACTTAAGAGGGAGAGAGCCATTTTGGGCTAAAGTTTTGCTATGTAATTGGGACCTTTGCTCCTTTAGGAACAATGAATAATTCTTCGATGGATGCCGACACTAAATGGCATCCATGGCCAAGCTTGTTATGGTGGCAAGTTTCTCACCTTTATCCTGCAGTTGGGTACTTGGTCTTCTATTTTCTACAACTTCTCCCTCATATTATCTTCTTTGGATTTCTCAACCATCTCCTCCCCCATTTTCTCCATTTTCTCCTCCATTATCCCTACATCTTCCAATCCCCTGGATTTTGCAATTTGCATCCACCCATGGGTCCTAGCCCTTTCTTTCTCTAACTCAAATAGAAGTGGAACTGCAAATTTGGAAGGGATTATCTACCCTGCTTCAATAAATTTGTAGTAGGACCCAAGGTTAGGATGAGGATTTGGCTCTTGTAGGGTTGGATCTTGCTCTTGTAACCCCTGTTGTCACTCATTGCTTTTTCTGTCACCAGTTACTTCAGAATCCAAGTAGCATTTATGTTTGGAGCTAAATTCTAAGCCACAGAAGCTACCAGAGCCAAATCAAACCCTCTCCAATGACTAGTGCTCACAAGGAGCCTTCCAACGGTACATAGGAGTCTAAAAGCGCACTTCTAGAGCTAAAGATTAGAGCCCATGAAAGGACCCCTATGAAGGGCCCAACAAATGAGAAATTGGATAAGTGTTGGGAAATAATCGCATTTGGGACATAATGATCTCATCGCACATCGGCCATTAGCAAAGGAAAAGGGCCAAAGGTTTAAGACTTATCAGGGGTTCAGGGAGGCCGATTGCGATTTGCAATATCGCATCTTGCACATCGGCTGTTGACGAGTTACAAAGGACAAGGATTGTGGCGAGAGGCCGATTTGCGATATATACCAAAATCGCCGAGAGTGTCGATAAAGGCCTAACACAGGAAATGTTTGCAAAACGGGGCCCGGCGGGCCCTTCTCTCTCTCTTCAATGGGGTACACATGTCAAGCCACAAGCATTATCATACATCGATCATCGACGAAATCAAAGGGATCCCACTTAAGAGATAGCAACGGTTCCATCAGCCAATTGCAATATGTGAGATTTTCCTTTGGACGTGATAAAAGATTAAAGCCAAGACTATAAAGACCCCGCACTCAGACTCGAGGCTCGCTCCAATGGTTAAGAGGAAAAGGCCCGCATTTGTACAATTGCACTAATGAATACATAAGGTTGCTCAACCACCGCACCAAGGCATTGAAGACACAATACAAAGTTTTAAAGGTGAGGTGGGTCAACAGTGAGTGGATCACTACGAGTAGGTGAACCTTCAAGATGAAGAATGGGCTAATTTAGAGGAAGGATGCTGAAACACGGATTAGGGAGTTGGTGACGAAGAAAGTATTGGCATAAAAGGTAGAGGGATGTAAGACGGTGCAGGAGGGGCCATACTCTACGCCATGACAACGCAAGCATACTATTATGATTACGGGATGGGATAGAAAATCCCTGGTTCTTTTTCCTTCAGGTCCATTTATTTTGTTGTACTAAAACGTGCACCCATCCTAAAGCATTCAACTCTGTAATGTTTTTGGGCCACAGATCCATTTAAGACTAATACAACTATTCTATTAGACCAAGGAATAGGGACATTAGAAATTTCATGTAATTAATGCTCTTGCCCCTCTTCCTAGATAAATAGAGGAATGCAAGACTTAGAAGAGGTTCAAAAATTCTAGGAAAAAGAATACATGTATAATTTTAGACTGTATTTCCTTTGTAATACAAGTCTTTCAGAATATCAATGAAATTGTGGTGATTCCATCTCCAAAGGATTACAGTATGTGTTCCCCTTTGTTTTACTCATTAGAATGTCCATGCTTCTTCAACTAATTTATGTGGTTATTGTTGCTAGGTATGTTTCAAGCTCTCTTATAGATTCGTTGGTAAACTCTATGTTAATGCGAATGCTTGTTACCGTCTCACATATTCATTTGTCTTGAATTTGTTTATGTATATGCCTGTGAGGATCATTGTGATTATATCTTGAAATCTGCAACATATGAATCATAGCCTTCAGCCCTTCCTTTAGACCTCATTTCTACTTGTAACCCAAATAACATAGAAATCCTTACGGTCTTGAGCTCCTTGTGTTCAACATTGAATTATTAAGGCCTTAAGCTCTATGTGATGAGTTGCTCTCCTCTAGTATCCTCTTCTGCCCACTCTGTAGAAGATTATTAGGCTGTAAGACCTTGAAGCTCTTGGCCTCCACCCTTTTGATGATTATTTCCGAGACCTGAATTTGTGAAGAAGTATTTGAAATCCATGTTTCATTCCTTTGGATTATTGAACCAACCTATTTTTATATACATATAAACCTATAGGACCACAGGTGTTGTCTCCAACATATCTAAATATTTTGAGGCACACCATTTTAGATGTTCCCAGGCACTGGTCTTGAGGCAATCCAAGGTTGTCTCTAGGAGACACAACAACCCCTCAACTCCTTTTTAGTTGGGCAACACCTTCCTGTAGCATTGTCTTTCTCTCCTATAGCATGGTAGATTCCTCCTGTAGTTTGAGGGTCTATTTAGTGGTAATGGCCCCCTTGGTGTTTGGTTTCTTTTGTAAGGTTTGGGGTTCTTTTCCTTTGGATTTGAGGGAGGTTATCTCTTCAGATTGTTTCTTATTTTTCTCCAGTTATCTCTCTTGGTGGTTGGTTGACCCCTCAATGGTGATGGGGTTTGTTGAGGATGGTTGAGGCTTTCCTTGCTTAATTCTATTGCTCCTCCTCCTCTTGAAATACAAAGGGCCTTGGCCTCCTCCCCTTGGGTTTCTCTGGTGTACTTAAGGAAGCCCACTTATTCCTCAGTATTTCCTTATGAAACACTTTCATTCTACTCTTTTCTTCTCCTCTTATGAGGTTTGGAAGATGGCTGAATGATCTATGGAGTTCCTTGTTTTCATGTTTGTGTCACAACAGGCTTAGTAGAGTCATTCTTGGGTATTGTTGTTTCAGTAGGTGCCTTCGTTTTTTCTTCTTCTTCCTTTACTTTCTTCTCTAGTTTTTCTCCTGGCACATCTTCTCGTACTCCAGTGTTTTCCTCTTCTTCTCTAGCCTTTGCTTCTCCCTCTTCTTCTTCTTCTTTTGCATAGCCATTACTTGTTGTTTCTCCAAGTTTTAATAGGGCTTGTGCTTATGTCTCATGGAAAACCTCCCTGTCCATGTCCACAAAGTTTGTCCATGATACGAGGTCTTGAACACTCTCCAGAGAATTTATGACAATTAGTATTATGAGCCCTTGGTGAGCTATATATTGATTTTTTCCTCCTCTTACTATTTGGCTCATCTTTGTGATGGATTGAAAAATAAAATGGGTAATGCTCAATTTGTCTTGGATAGGTAAATACATCAGGAACCTTAGCTGATAAAGAAACCCAAGCTAAAAGGCATAGAAAACACTGAGTCTACCCTCACAGGATATGCATTTAGAAATATGGTATGCTACCTCATCCCAGGAATAGGGTAGAATCTCTCTCATGACCCCATTTTTGTCTTTAATTGGATGCTCCTCAGGGAGGAAAAAGTTCTTCTTGGTTTTGATAGCCTTTGTTCTCTCTTCCTTGCTCCATATTACTCTGAGGGGCAATCTGGTCACTCTAATGATAACTTCTTCATTCAAATGGATGATGAATCCTTGTACACTAGTACTAGCATTATCTTCTCCTTGAGGCTAGAGACCTAAAACAAAATCTTGAGTAATATCATCATCAAACCCGTTGAACTTCTTAAGGAATCCCATTCATTGGTGATTGAAAAAGATATCCCTAATAGCAGGGTGTCGGTGAATCCTTGATGAGTCTATGGGCTCTCTATTATTTAAAACACCCCCCATGATTTTCATTGTAATTTTCTAAGGTTGGAAAGGCAATTCTCCCTATATGTTACCAATTTTAGAGATTTTATGTGCAATTAGGGTTTTTAGAACAAGGGTAATGTTGAAAAAATTGTAAGTAGGTTTGGTATTCATAAATATGAAATGTACTTTCAATTCTTATATATTGTAAAATGAAACAAAAAGTACTATTATTATTGGATCATGGGTTTCATGCTCAAGGTATTTTATTTTAGAGGTCAAGCACCCATTGAGTGCTTATAAGCTTTGTCCTAGGTTAAGAAGTCAAAAGAGCCATTGTCATAAGTTGAAGACCCCATTAGGCACATTGTTACTTGTAATGAAAATTGTTTATGTCATTAAAAGTGTCAAAATACCCTTCAAGACCAAGTCGACCTGATAGCTAGAAATTTGGCCTAAATTGAGCAGCCATGTCCACCTTAAGAAGCCTAGATAAAGGAGGGAACTTGGCCTCCTTGAAGGACATTCACTCACTCATCCAAGTGAAGAAGAAGAGAAATAAAGGTAGTGAAGAAGGAAGAGGATGAAGAAACCTTGTTTTGGGCTATTTCTCTCTCACATGTGTGAAGAAAGGCTTAGGTTTCTCCTATTGGACTAGGGCTTTTTCTTCTGCAGGTTCGATGATGGAGAAGGAAGAGAAAGAAAGCCAGCAAAGGTCACATTGATTCATCCTCAAGCACTAGAAGAAAGAGAAAAGCCAAGTGAAGGTTTAAGGAAGCCTTGGGATGCAAGAACTAGCTCACATGTGTGGCAACAACTACTGTTGGAGGGGGCAAAATTTCAAACATGTGGTAGAGGCCAAAATTCAGAAGTTGAAGGTCAAAATTGTGTTGTTGGAAGAGATTTCACTGGGTTTGACTTCATCTAAAGAAGCACATAATTCAGAGGGGTTGGACTTGTTTTTGGAGGGTGTTGGTCTTGGTCTAGATTTTGTGGAATTCATTAATTGAAGAATATATAAGAAGAGAAGAGATTTACAAGTTTTCCTCTCAAGTGGAGAGGTTTTGGCCCTGGCTTGCAACCTATATTATGTGTTCTTGTGTAATATTGTTCTTCTTGTTTTGGTAGTTTGGTGATACACAAACATAATAATAAGTGAAGAATCTAATAAGTAAGAAAAAAGTTTAAAAAAAAGGACAAAGGACATCACAATCAATTATCAAGAAAAGAGAAATCACTCTAATCATTGCCCTATAATTTTCTCAACATGGTATCAAAGCTAAGGTTGGCTAAGGGAATTATGAAGATATTTACCACACTGAAGAAGGTTCTAAAGAAGCGTTCAAAGGTAGCAATCCATCTCAATAAGAGATTCAAAGAAGTATGGAATCTTTTATTTACTCCAAAGAAGGAAGTGATCAATACAAAGGATGAAGGACTCTTCTTAGCAATCAATGGCACATTTCAAGGTGAGAGCTTTCGGGTGATCGATAATGGAACATCAAGACATATGACAGACCATCAGAAGATACTAAAAACATTGTCAAAAGGAAATTCCTCTTACTCTGTAGAGATTGGTGATAATAAGAGTTATCTTGTCAGGGGAATTGGATCAACCTCACTAGAGTTGGAGAATTGAGAAAATATCCATCTCAAAAACATCCTATTTGTTCCAGGTTTGCATAAGAATTTACTTTCCATTCCAAGTCTAGAAGATAAAGGTGATACAGTGGCTTTCATTGATAGAAAATTTGTAGTATGGGGCAAAAACTCAAGCATAGAAAATGCAAGAATGTTTGGGATTCGTGGAGGAAGACTTTACAGAGTGTTAACTCCTCTTTCTCAAGCATTAGTTCACATTGAAATCAACCCATGTGAACTTTGGCACAAAATATTTGGTCATCCCCACTTCAAAATACTTCCAACCCTAAATTCAATATTAGACAGAATCCCTGAACTGAAAGAAGATCACGAAGGAGTATGCGTGGGATGTGCATTGGGTAAGAACACCAAGAGACCATTTGGAAACAGTGCTTCAAGGTCAAGATAAATCTTGGATATTATTCATTCTGATGTTTGTGGTCCTATGACTCCTAAATCACCTCGAGGTCATCTACATTATGTCACATTTATATATTACCATTCAAGTAAAAATTGGGTTTACTTAATGAAATCCAATGATGAATTATTTACCAAATTTCAAGAATTCAAAGTGGAAGTAGAGAACCTTACAAAAAGAAAGATCAAGATATAAAATTTGATAATGGAGGAGAATACACATCCAAGGAAATTATAGCCTTTTGTAAGGAGTTTGGGATTAAGAGGGAGCTAATATAATCCTGAACAAAATGGAGTTTCAGAATGAAAGAATCGATCCATTGAAGAAAGTGTAAAAGTTATGCGACATGATCAAGATTTACCGAAATTTTTGTGGGGTGAAGCTACGAAGACAATTGTATACATACAAAATCAAAGTCCCCACATGTCACTAGATAACATGAATCTCGAAGAAATATTCACTGGAAAGAAACCAACCATGGATCATATCCAAATTTTTTGTTGTCATGTCTATGTTCATATACCTAAGGACAAAAGAAATAATTTGGATCCATTAGGCATGAAGTGAACATTTTTCTGTTACAGTAACTCTTCTAAGGCCTATAGGATCTACGAAAAGGAAGGACGATGTATAGAAGTCAATCGAGATGTGATATTTGATGAAAGCATTGAATTTGCAAAACCAAAGGATCTCCCCATGGACTCTGATGATGAAGAACTTCCAATAGTTGAAGAGGAAGCTACTAGGGAAGGAAAAAAACAAATCATGAAGATGAAGGTCCTAGTGAACCTATACAACTTGTGGTAATCCCTAAAACTAGAAAGAGACCTAATTGGTTGAAGTCTACATTACTTGATGCAGAAGGTCATGGATCAGTTCAAGGCACATTCATGGAAAGTAAGAAGCCCAAACAATATTCTGCATGTGCAGCCTATATGATGAAATTAATAGAAGAAAAGCCATCCACCTTTGAATAAGCTATCACACACCAAGAATGGAAGGATGCCATGAATGAAGAGTATCAATCGATAACGAAAAATGGAGTTTGGGAGATAGTACTTAGGCGTGAAGACAAATCTATAGTAACTTCCAAATGGCTCTACAAGATTAAACATGCAGCAGATTGAAGTGTTGATAAATATAAGGCAAGATTTGTGGCTAGGGACTTCTCTTAAAAAAAAGGCATCAATTATGAAGAGACATTTGCTCCGACATCAAGGCATACAACTATACATTCATTGGTCTCTTTAGCAGCATCGATGGGATGGAACATCCACCAAATGGATGTTAAGAGTGCATTCCTGAATGGCACAATTGATGATGAAGTATATATAGAGCAACCCTTTGGATTTGAAGTTAAAGATAGAAATGAATATGTTTGTCGATTGGAGAAGGGATTATATGGCCTCAAGCAAGAACCAAGGGCATGGTATGATAGAATGGATGCATACCTATAGGGATTAGGCTTCACAAAGAGTTTTTTTGATTCAAACCTTTACATTGAGGTTGTGAAGGGAGAGTCGGTAATCATTCTTATGTGTGTGTATTATCTTCTCTTGACATGTATGGAAGGTTGAATTGAAGAATGTAAGAAGCATCTAGCAGCGGAATTTGACATGAAGGATCTAGGGTTGATGCACTACTATTTGGGGTTGGAATTCTAGCAAGGACTTGATGAGATATATCTAGGTCAAGGGAAGTATGTGATCAAGATGTTGAAGAGGTTTGACATGATGGATTGAAAACCAATGACAAACTTGATGTTCACAAAATTTAAAAGACTAAGGAGTTTTGAATCTATCCCCGTGGATCCTTCCAGATACAGACATTTGATTGGCTCACTGATATACTTGGTGAATACATGACTAGACATATGTTTTGCAGTAAATATTCTCAGTGAATTCCAAGTGGAGTTGAATCATGATCATTGGATAGCAACAAAACATATAATGAGATATCTGCAAGGAACCATCCACTACTACCTAAAATATGGTAGGAGGAATGATGTTTGTTTGATTGGATATATAGATTTTTAATCGAGAGGCAGTGAGGAGGATGGAATAAGCACTACAGGAGGATGTTTTAGTTTGGGATCCTCTATGATCTCATGGATGGGGAGAAAACAAGATACAATTGTTCTGAGTAGTGCTGAGGCTAAGCATATTGAAGCCAGTGAAGTAAGAAGAGAAACTATCTCGCTGAGGAAGTTGTTGTCAGACTTGTTTGAAGGACCAATGGACCCTACAGTGATACATTGTGGTAACACTAGTTGTATAAGATTGTTTCAAGACCCAATGTTTCATGGAAATACAAAGCATATAAACAACAAGTATCACTACATTCAGAAGATAGTAAAAGATGGTGTATTGCAACTACAGTATATCTTCATTGATAAACAGGTAGCTAATATTTTGACAAAATCTCTTCGTAACAAGAAGCTTGTGTATTTCAGAGACGAGCTTGGTTTGGTTGATATATCCTCCCTGAATTAGAAGGAGAGATAGGCACATCATTCTTGTCTTCACTTGGGAAGAAATAATGGAGGATTGGGTAAGCATCTGGCATTTAATACTTTGTAACACCCTACTCCCACATCCACCTAAGAAACTAGCTAATCGGGGTAAACATGTGACGAGAAGTTACTATGATATGATTCGACCTCCTAAGTCTCCTTAAGGAAGTGGAACCGATGGGAAAACACCATACATACCTTCCACATCAACAACATGACTCCCAAGGACCATCCCAACCTCTCAGTTAACTAGCCCCTGGGTCCCACTGAGTTTTTAGATCATTTAATTCCTAGACGCTCCCTTGACATGGGCATGCATACGTCCAAGAGGCTTTGGATGCTTGCACAACATGGGTATGCCAACACCCAGGGACATTTCTGCTCAGTGTTGTGCCTAAATCCTTGGGATTTGAGCCACTTTTTCAGGCCTAAAGCCCAGGTCACTGCCCATAACTAAATGACACCTTCATATATGAAATATCAAAACGGAATAATGATACAAATGAAATTACTTGAACAATGACTTGAATGGGCCCCTTCTAACCATGAGAGGCATTTTGTCAAACATATCACAAATATGTAATATACAGGAGTAAACGAAAGATCTGAGCATAGGGGTCTCATACTTATCTGATAATCGCTAAGAAGCATTGTTCCCTTATATCATTAGCTGCATTATCATATGCTAGGTCATAGATACATTCTTCATTTATTTACAAATCAAAACAAGAAGGGATCCATACATCATCATTATCATAATACATGGTTAAAACTAGCATAATAACAATAGAAATATCAAGGATACATCAGCCATAGAATTCACATATAAATTAGTACATTTACACATAAGATATCAAGGAAATAACCTCTTATTAATGAATGCAAAAGCCAACCCGGGATGGGACTACCACGTTCCACTTGACCATAGAATGGCTAAGCCAATTCCCTCTTCATCCAATCAACCTTGTGCCGTATTCCAAGCATGAATATGGGATTCAAACCAAAAGAACCAACTAGGACATCCCGAGGCTAAACCACCTCACCCTCATCAATAGAAACCAAGCTTTACCATATTCCACACCGGATCACTATGTAAAACCAATAAACATATAATAATAAGCTTTATCGTGATCTCCACCGGATCACTAGGCCAAAACAAGCATGGATGCCACCGGATTTCTTCACCTACACCATGAAGAATTTTTCTCTCTCCCAGTCTCTCAGGCTATACCACAATCCACAATCCAATTCAGGGATCACTAGGCCCTAAAACGAGACGCCAACTTCTAGGCTTTACCATATATCTCGACATTCACCAGCAGGGAGTCCTAGGCCTAATCAAGGGAAAACACCTCTGGGCTTTACCATTTATCTCGCCATTCACTAGTCGAGGATTCTTAGGCCCACCGAGGCAACACCAAATCTAGCTTTACCATAACCGACAGTCCGGTTCAGAGGTTAATAGGCCATGTGTTCTATCATTCAAATATCTACCTCACTCAGCTTCGAATCCATCCAGCAATCCATTTCAACCAAAATATGAGAAGCCCATCACAACATGGCTATCCGGAAATGGCAAGGCTAGACTAAAAACACTGTCACACCTAGCAAAACCCACGCCATAACAACACAAGAACCACATGCATGCCAAATCTAGCAAGAAAAACACACATGCAAATCGATACTTGCAAAGAATCTTGTTGTAGCTACTTGATGTTGCTATTCCTTGCATGTTCCTTCCTTCCTCTTGCCTTCTTTGCCTTTCTTGACCCAATGCCAAAGTGATCCAAGAAAACTCTAAGTGTCCAAGAGTGAAAGACAGAGAGAATAATGAGAGAGCTCCAAAACTGAACTGACAAAAGGTACCAACAGATCCTCGGAAGCCTTTTTATAAATTAGGCCTCTATTTTCTTCATTTTCCATTATTTTCCTTCAATTTCCTCCTCACATGCAACATGTAACCTTTCACCTTCCTTTTCTCCTAACTTGCATTATTTTCATAAATAAATGTGCCAAAAATGTCATTTTACCTTTCCAAATGCCTTAGCCACTACCTTTGCTAATTTCCTTTAACAATAATAAATCGAATGACTACCCACACTAAGATGTGTTACCCAACACTCAGCTTGGAATAAGTGTCCCATCAACCGTGGCTATTATTTTGCCTTTATTAACTTTTATTACGTAGAATTTTCACCAGGGTTGTTACAGAACCCTCCCCCTTGGGGGACACCATCCTTGATGTTCAACCACGCCTATACCTCAGCAAAACTGCTGAAAAGAAAACATACTGCCCATGGAGCTTTATAACATAGCTTGGTGTAGTATTTACAATGATCACCCTGCTGAAAAGCAAACCAACATGACAACATAACAACATGACAACTATAATGACATGACACCCATACCGCATATTGGAGCTTTATAACATAGCTCACGGCCATATTTACATCCATATACATATGTACATATATCAAAACATCACCCAAACATATGGCAAAACATATACCAAACTTCATACCAAACTGCTTTGCCTCAACTAACAAACAATGAAGGATAGATAGCCCACATCTGATTCACCATCTCTCATGTAGCTTCATCGGGCAAAAAGTTCTTCCATTGCACTTTAACCTACTCGATTGCTCGGTTCTGGAGCATGATCACCTTTTTCTGCAATATACACGAAGGCTTCGGCTGGAATTCTTCATCTGGTTCCACCTGCAATACAGACCAGTCAATCACATGATAAACATTTTTAGCATACTTCTTAAGAAATGACACATGGAAAACATCATAGAATTTCACTATTGGAGGCAGTGCAAGTCAATAGAATACTAGCCCAATCCTCTCAATGATCGTGAAAGGTCGACAAAATCAGGGTGCCAACTTGGCACATGATCCAATCCACAAGGAGATCTTCTTCGGTTTGATGCACAAGTACCCCAGTTCCCCAACCTGGAATTCCTTGAACAATATATTCTGATCTGGATAGCTCTTGTACTTATCATGTGCTGCTTTCAAATTCTTCTTGATTACTTGCATTTCCTATTCCATTTCCGCCAACATGTCTGGTCCAATCAACACCATGTTAACCATATCACTCCAACTAATGGGAGTATTGCAACTCTACCCATACAATGCCTCAAGTGGAATCATATTCAAATATTCCTAATACCCATTGTTGTAAGCGAACTCTACCAATGGAATATATTCTTCCCACTTTCGTTGTTGATGCATCACATACATCCTCAATATGTCATCCAATATCCTATTGACATTCTCAGTCTGTGCATCTGTCTGCAATGATAAGTTGTACTCAAGGCCAACTTTGTGCCCAAACCTGCAAACAACTCCTTCCCAAACTTGGAAGTGAAATTTGCATCCCTATCTAACACAATATTCTTTCGAACACCATGTAGAGTAACCACATCTCTAATGAACACTTGTGCTACATCGCGAGCAGAGAATGTAGACTTCACTGGAATTAAGTGTGCAACCTTTGTCAACATGTCCACAACAACCATGATGGAATCATGTTGTCTCATTGTCCTTACTAATCCTGTGATAAATTCCATGGAAATGACCTCCCATTTACACTCTAGAATCTCAATTGGCTGTAGCAATCCATCTAGATGCCTACATTCTGCCTTTACCTACTGACAATCCAAACACCTAGCCACAAACTTTGCTACATCCTTCCTCAAATTCAGCCAATAATATAATTTCTTCACTGCTATCAGCGTCTTCTGATAGCCTGGGTGACTTGAATACGGTTTCACATGAAACTCCCTTAAGATCACCTTCTTGAGCTCACTGTTGTCTAGCACATATATCTTGTCTCTAAACCTGACCAATCCATCTGTCGTGAGACAATATTCCACATCCTATGCACATGCACTTATACTTGTACCTTTACCACTACATGTACCTGTACATGTACATGTACCTGTACATGTACATGTACCTGTACCTATACATATAATTTACATGTACATGTACCTAAACCTAGAACTCGTAGTTGTTATATGATTTACCTGTATCCACCCGCTAAGAGCGTCTATGACCCTATTCTCCTTTCCTTTGATGTATCTGATCTCAAAATCAAACTCATTGTTCATGGCCAACCATCAAGCCTGCCTGCCATTCAGATATAACTAGTCAAATAAGTATCTCAACCCACTATGATCACTCATCAATACAAAACTCCTGCTAAGAAGATAGCGCCTCCACATCTTCAATGCATGTATGATCACTTATAGTTCAATATCATGCATCAAAAGTTTGTCTCATGCTCATTTAGTTTCCGTGAATCATAACATGCTACTTCTCCTTCCTAAATAAGGACTCCACCAAGTCCTCTCTTGCAAGGATTTGTACATACTACAAATTCTTGGTTTGGGTTTCTGATCTTTAACATAGGTGCATTTCTCAACAATTTCTTGAGTTGCTCAAAACTGGTTGCACACTCCTCTGTCCATTCAAACTTCTTACCTTTCCTTTGCAATGATGTAATAGGATAAGCATTATGTGAGAAGTTCTTGAAGAACCTCCTATAATAACCTGGTAATCCCATGAAAGATCTCGCCTTATCCACATTCCCGGGAGCTACCCACTCCATGACAACTCTTGTCTTCTTTGGATCCACTGTTATGCCATTCTTGGAAACCACATGTCCCAAGTAGTGTACCTTAGTCGAAAAGAAACTACACTTGCTGAGCTTAGCATACAACTAATGTTCTCTCAACAACCTCAACACTGTTTTCAAATGCTCAGCATGCTCTTCTTCATTTTTAGAACATACCAATATATCATCAATGAAGATAATAACAAACTTTTCCAAATATGGACGAAACACATTATTCATAAAAAACATAAAGGTAGCTGGAGCATTAGTCAAAGCAAATGGAACTACAACAAACTCATAATGTCCATACCTGGTCCGGAAAGATGTCTTGTAAATGTCCTCCTCTTTAATGCGTACCTAATGATATTTGAATCTTAGATCAATCTTCGAGAACATTGTTTCTCCCTTCAGCTGATCAAACAAGTCATCAATCCTCGGCAACAGATACATGTTCTTAATGGTCACTTTGTTTAGCTACTTGTAGTCAATGCACAATCTGAGAGTACCATCTTTATTCTTTACAAACAATACCGATGCACCCCGAGGTGATACACTTGGCCTAATGTATCCATTGTCCAAAATTTCCTTCAACTGCAACTTCAACTCTACTAACTCAGGTGTGCTCATCCTATAAGGTTATTTTGATGTTGGAGCTTCCCCTGGCACTAACTCAATAGAAAAGTCTACTTCCCTATGAGGTGGAAATTCTGAAATCTCTAAAGGAAACACATCCTGAAACTGTTGTAGAACTGGGTACCTTTTCAAACGTTTGCATCCTCAACTTCCTTACCTTTGTCACCAGATATATGTACAGAAAATAACACACACCCTTTCCCGTGACTATGTTTTGCCTACATAGTTGTCATCATCCTAATTGATGTGGCTTTCTTCTTTCCCTGTAAGACTCTTGGTTACCCATTGTCATCGACACACTCAATGGATTTGTCATAACAATCCACCTTCATCCTATGAAGGTATTGGAAGTCCATACCCGATAGCATACTATATGATCCCAATGGAAATACATTCAAGTGCGCTACTGTTGACATGCCATTCAACTCAAATGCACAAGCTCTTACCAAATGATGCAATATTTTCTTTGTACCTATAGCCAAATGCACTAATCAAGATTACGCATGCACTTGTTTATTCAAACCACACTTATCCACCAAGTTAGGACTAACATAATTATAATTAGATCTGGGGTCAATCAAAATAGAAACAAATTGATCACAAAGCTTACCATCCATCTCAATGATAAATGCCTAATGGTCTGCCTGTTTGTTATCTAGTGCTGCATAGATACGAGGAACGCTCTAACCAACATCCCCAACAGTCTGCACCTCCTGTGCACTATATATATGAGGCCTACCACCCTGATTCTATGGAAAATATCTCTGAACGCGTTCCTTACTGCATGTCCAACACTCCAACCGTCTAGTACCATCACCTCTATGATGTTGTTGTGACCCATGTCCTTGCCTAGCTACATTGAACTTCTTTTGTGGTGCCACATTTTCTTTCTCTTCTACATTCTGAGGCCTTGTTCTTTTCGGCTGTCATTTTCCCTTACCTTTATCGTTATCCTTCCCTTTCCATCCTTCCTGAGAATTCTTACACTTTGATTTCATAGCAATGCTTCAATTTCCCAATAACCTCCTCAAGTGACTGAGGCTCATCATACTCAATCTGATCTCTAAATGTTAATGCCAAACCACTGACAAATCGTTGAACTTTAGCCTTCTCATATTTAAGAAATGGTACATACCACATTAGCTCCTGGAAATTAGTCGTGTACTCTTCATTTGTTCGTTGATCCCATCTTTAGCTCATAGAATTCTTTGGCCTTACTTTTGTAGTACCTTTCCAACCAATATTCTTCCTAAAAAGTCTCCTGAACTCATTCCAATGCAAGTCCTCCATCCGTATGTCTTTGACCTGCTTCACATCTTCCCACTAGATATCTACTTTACCTTTAAGGGTAAAGATAATAATTATGGCCTTCATGTTTTCTGTGTACTCATGCAACTCAAAGAATTTGTTCATCCCAAGTATCGAAGCCTCTGCATCTTCTGGTTTCTTCAACTCTCCATCAAAATTAGGTGGCTTTACTTTCTTAAAATCATCTAAAAAGTATCCTCTATCACTCCTCTTATAAGGATGATAACGATGACGATCATGATGCCTATCAAAACCAGAACTATAATAATACTTGTATCCATCACCTCTCCTATCCGGAGTATCCAACTATTTGTCATGTCTAATTGTGTCATCTCTATCTAACCTATGACTACCATGAGACCTATTACCATATGCCCTATCGGTTTTTTCCTCCTGTCCATGGTTGATCCAAAGTGGACCCTGTCGCTCCAATCCTGACAAACTCTGAAGGAGTATTGCATTAACCTTTGCTTGTTTCTCTTGTGCTTGGGTGATTTTGTCATTGTCCACCTTACAACTCCTTATGTCTTCCTTCAATCTTCTCAATGTGTCTTCTAAGTTAGAAGAGTGCCCAACACCACGTTGCTCATCTAATTCATAGGGAGAGTCTTTGTAGTCTACCATCTTGCTAGTCATTTTGATCTTTTCCTACAAGGTATACTATGTCAGCTAGACCAAATCACAATATCCAACGTACCTTAGCAAAATTCAGGGAGGATACCTCATCTGCAAGATCAACAAATCAGTGTAATACATGTATAACATAATCATGATAGTATATAGAAATATAACACATAATCATATAACCATATAACCATCATTCTAGCTAGAGTCCAGTCATCAATGCATGACCATATCCACTACACATATTGTGACCTCATGCATGAAAAAAACGACTACATCATTGTACAATGACGATGAACAAGCATAAAAAACATGTAACCAATCATACACTTATGATGACACACTTCACAACAACAACATCCTCCTTCACATGGCGACATCACTATAACCATGACCAACACCATGCATACGTAACAAGCACATAGACCACAAGGATGATTAACACACGTGCAATCGACATGAGTGCATGACCAACACACATTGCCCATCTAATCCAAGGGGTGAACCATGCATTGATACCACTCTGTAACAACCTCCTCTCACATCCACCCAAGTAACTGACCAATCGGGGTAAACATGTGACAAGAAGTTACTATGATATGATTCGACCACCTAAGTCACCTTAAGGAAGTGGAACCGACGAAAACAGTAAGACCTCCTCCTACATCCACCAAAGTAACCATGCCAACCGGGGTAAACATGAGACGAGAGGCTACTATGATGAGATTCTACCTCCTAGGTAACCTTAAGGAAGTGGAATCGACGGAACATCACACCCAATCATCCAACATCATCAACATAACCCTCAGGAGACAAGTCAGCCACTCAGACAACTTGTCCCTGGGTCCCACTATTGTTCTGGACTTCTGAGGCCATAGTCACTCTCATGCTATGGGTAAGGGAGTGCCCTGCCAGCAACTGTGGACCAGAATTGCCAGTTCTTTGCCAACGACCCCCAGATTTAAGTCACTTTTTCAAGCCTAGAGCCCAGGCCACTTCCCATAATGGAATGATAGTTTAGAATCAGGAGATGTATAGGGAAACAATGATGCAAAAGCAATAAGTTGATCAAGACCTCAACCAGACCCCTATTAGCCACGACAGGCATTTCATCAAACATATTGCAAACATGTAACGTACAGGTGTAAACAACATAATTAAGTGTAGGGATCTCATACTTATCTGAGAATCACTATGAACCGTTGTTCCCTCATGCCATTCACTACAAGTCTCTCTCATAGGCCTGCTTGCCAGTGACCGTGGACCAGAATTTCCAATTCTTTGCCAACAACCCCCAGATTTAAGCTACTTTTTCAGGCTTAGAGCCCAGGCCACTGCCCAAACGTTTAGAATTAGGAGACACATAGGGAAACAATGATGCAAAAGAAATAAGTTTATCAAGACCTTAACCAAACCCCTACTAGCCATGATAGGCATTTCATCAAACATATCACGAACATGTAATGTACAGGTGTAAACAACATAATTAAGTGTAGGGATTTCATACTTATCTGAGAATCACTATGAACCATTATTCCCTCATTCCATTCACTACATTATAATCTATTAGGCCATAAACACATTATCCATTCATATTCAAGTAAAAACATGTTGAGAGCCATACATAGATACTTTCACAAAATGTACATATAACCAACATAATAGGAACATAAATACCATAAACATTTGAGCCATCAAAATCCATATTTACATCAGTATATTTACACATGAAAATCAAGGAAATGAATTTCTCATTAATCAATGCAATAAACCAACCAGAGACGGGACTACCATGTTCCACCTGACCATAGAATGGCTAAGCCAAATATCGCTTCTTCCATTCACCCATGTGCCATATTCCAAGCATGAATGTGGGACTCAAACCAAAAGAACTCAACCAAGGCATACCGAGGCTAAACCACCTCACCCTCATCAATAGAAACTAGGCTTTACTGTAATCCATCCTGGATCACTAGGCCAACACAATGAACACATCATAACAGGGTTTACCATGACCTCCACCCGATCACTAAGCCAAACAAGCATGGATGCCACCGAATTTCTCCACCTACACACATGAGGAATTTTCCTATCTCCTAGTCTCTCAGGCTTTACGCAATCCAAACCCAGATCACTAGGCCCTAAACTGAGGCCCACTCTCCAAGCTTTACCACATATCCCAAAGCCAAGATTACTAGGCCCAATGGAGAGCAAACCACCTCTTGGCTTTACCATATATTTTGCCATTCATCGGCAAGTATTCCTAGGCCCACTGAGGCAACACAATCTTGGATTTACCACAACCCACAGTCTGGCTCAGGGGTCACTTGACCAGTGGCTTTACCATGATCCACAGTCTGGTTCAGGGACCACTAGGCCATATGCTCTATCATTTGGAGATCCACCCCACTCAACTTCGAATTCTCCCGCAATCCAGCTCAACCAAAACATGAGAACCCCGTCACACCATGGCTATCTGGAAATGGAAAGGCTAGGCTAAAAAAAAAAGTGTCACACCTAACAAAACCCAGGCCATGATAGAAAGAACCATATGCAATACCATGCATGCCAAAATACACATGCAAGTCGATACCTGCAATGAAGTCTGTTGTAGCTGCTTGATCCTGCCTTTCCCTGCTTGATCTTTTCTTCCTCTTGCCTTCTTTGCCTTTCTTGCTCCAATGCCAAAGTTGCTCCAAGAAAACTCTAAGTGTCCAAGAGTGAGAGAGAGAGAGAATAATGGGAGATATCCAACACTGAATTGACCAAGTCTTGCCCACTAATCCTTAGAAACATTTTTATGAATGAGGCCTCCATTTTCTTCATTTTCCATTACATTCCTTCATTTTCCTCCTCACATGCAATCTGTGACCTTTCACCTTCCTTTTCTCCTAATTTCCATTATTTTCGTAAATAAATGTGCCAAAATACCTTTTTGCCTCTTTAATGACTTAGCCATTACCTTTGCCAATTTCCTTAGCCATAAACAACCAAATGAACACCCACTAGGATGTCCTACCCACCATTCAACTTGGAATACGTGTCCCATCATCCGTGGTATTTATATATTTTTACATGCAATTTTCACCAGGGTTGTTGCAGAACCCTCCTCCTTGGGGAACACTATCCTCGGTGTTCAATGACACCTATAACTAACAAGATTACTGAAAACAAAACATATTGCCCATGGAGTTTTATAACATAGCTTGTTGCAGTATTTACAATGACCATCCGCTATAACAAAACATCATGACAACATGAAAACATATCGCATAATGGAGCTTTATAACACAGCTCATTACGGTATTTACAATAACCACATATACACATCTGCTAAACCAACAAGTAAGAGAATATGATGCTTGTATCAATCAACAAGGGAATCCAAAGGCCCACATCTCCACCCTCAAAGTAGTACCAGGATTCACCTCCTTCCAAGGAATTCCAAAATCTACCACCACAGTTAAAGTTGCATCCAATGTCTAGCGATGCAATCCCGCGCCACTTGTCCTCTCAGTGAACAATTACTGACTCATTGTTCCAGGGTGCACTCCCAATGTGCATATTATTCCATCTAGCAATGCTCATGACCAAAACAAATATATCCCCGACCTTCCCTTCTTTGCTACACAGTCCCTCGGGAAATCCGGTCACCCCTTCCGCGCAGTCACTCACCTTCCAAGTTCCCCAACATCCCCTATCCCAAGCGATCCATCCCTTGGCAAGGTTTCCTCACATTAGAAGATCAAACAACCAAGCATATACCTTCCTCAAAACCATCATACTGATCATAGCATGCTCATGGCAATCAATGGACACTATTGGGTACCAGTGTCCCACAATGGCCCTGCTCTTGAAGTACTCTACCAGCATACTGTTGCATGTTCCAATTTCTTTTGTTGTTGCTGTCCATTCTTGTAGTTGATTTTAACCACCCAACTAGGCATTTCCTTGCTTCCTATACCAAGCACATAACTTCCATTAGATTCAAAAGAAACTGAAATAACTTCAAATCATACTTCACTGGTAGCTCGTCAATAAGGTACACTTGCAATCCCGTTTACTTCCTATCACGACAAGTCAAACTAGCATCGTGTATAAAACATCACATCGGCTTAGCTCAAAACATAACCATCATTGATCAAAATCATAAATCACATGTAACCATCATAACCAAAATCATAAATCATATGCATAGTAAAACTGAAATACAATATCGATACTTATCCTTCATCGATCCTTACTTATGCCTTTGTTCTTTCTGTACACACACCGGATCGGTTGCCACACCCAAAAAATACCCAGTGCCTCCTCCTCCACCAGGTGTACATACGAATAGTGTGCATCACACACATACAACCACACATGCCATATAACATCATGCAATGCATGCACCTATACATGACATACAACACACACACCTACACCAATTGTATGTACGTATACGTTCACAATATACATTAGAAGGAATTCATCCGCAAACAATGTGTGACACCACAAAGTGCATACACGTACACACGATGTACAACACAACTCATACAATTATACCCAATGTATGACACAACTCATACACCTACATCCAGTGTATAACACAACACATGCACCTACACCACAATGCCATATGTACAGTGCACCATTGTACAATGTGCACACAATACCACATGTACACAATACCACACGCACGACATCTACACGACACCACATGCAAGACATGTGCACAGCACCACCTGCACACATCGCCACTTATATAACATGTACACAACACCATATGCACACAACACCACTTGTACAATCATGCACACCACACCATATGTACATAACACCACATGTACAACATGCACGCAACACCACTTGTACATAGCACTGCATTTTGAACATGTACATAGCAACATCTGTACATAAAACTGCATATATAGCATGTACACAATACCGCATGCACACAACATCACAGGTGCAACAAGTACAACATATACGGCATATGCACAACAGTGGTATCACACATCCAAAACCACACTGACTCTTTACCAAGAAACCTTGCTTCTAGTGTCTTATCCATGCTTGTCCTAGCATGTCACAAACTACATTGCTTTCACTTTGCTGATGTATCCCTTGGTATAACTTGTCCGTAACATAAGCATAGACATAATACAAGCATATAATATAAATTCATATTTACATGATACTGACCTCGTAAATTTGTTGTGACTACTCTTCCCACTTGATTCCTCATAGACTAGGAACCTCTTCATGTCATTTGCATGCTAAGCAATCATTCCTCCACAAGAATGATTCTTGATGACCTTGTCAAACAGTGACATAGATACATGGATACATACATACATATAAGCATCAAGATAAAATAGTAATGATCTAGTCAGTCAACAACATACATACATATATATGTACCTATGAACATTAGTATAAAACAATCATGGTTGTGTCAGACAACGACATACATACATACATACTCTATGTACATATATAAACACCATCATATTCATGATCGCAACATAATTACTAGATATCATAAGGTCAAGGTTAAGAGAACTTCCTTATTATTGCACAACAACAGTTCCCAGCGTAGCCAAGGCATCTGACGCCTCAGATCCATTTACTTTACATTTTCTTTATTACCTTTCCCATGATTTTTTTGTCATCATCCATTTACCATAGTGGACACAACCATTCCAACCGACTGTCATAGTCTTACCTTCCTCTGCGCTTACTCATACACCGAGCTTCATTTGTGTCTTACATTACCTGTTGGGTACCACACATCTCTCCCTGAGCTCCATTGACTTTTCCTCTTTCCCAACCAATTCCCCATACTCAAAACATAAATGGACAAAATAGGAACAACAACAAGAAGAAAACCATAAAAACCAATAACAACATGACTCCAGAAACGAAATGGTATGGCCATACTCTAGACATAAATAAAGCTGCAAATGAACCACACAAAAAAAGAGAGCACAAGAATAAGAAAAAACACCATGACTCAATCCCCATGGTTCCAAGGGAAACTTAACCAGAGTCTTCTTCAAGATTTCATGGCAACCTCTCTTTGCCTTGTAGTCCCCTGCATCATATTGCCACAAACACATAATTTTCAGTGTATAAATAAACAAAACAATACATCGGTTACCTTATCTTGTTGTGCTAAGCACGTTGCTTGCAACTGAACACATCCACACCATCTCTCAAGGGACTCCAATCCTTTGATAGATCCACCTGTAACTAAAGACTAGCTAATACATGTCGAGTACATTTTCATGAATCTTGCAGATATCAAGATAATGTCAAACAAAATCAAGGTTAATAAGACTTCTTGTATGTGAGACACTCATTTGTTTGGAATTAGGGTTTCCAAACATAGCCAAATGTATTCTTGTCCAATTCCTTTCTTTTACCCTTTTACCTTGTTGCAATCGAGGCTTACTATGTACTGTCACATCACCCAACTGTTAGTTATATAAACATATCAATTATTACCTTGTCATACTGATACTAAGCATGTTTCCTGCAATTGTTTACCCATGTCAATCACACGTTCCAAATATCAAGACAATCATATCTATCAATTTGAAATCAACCTTTACAAACAATCACGTCATAATCCATAGTCAACTCATAGTCATTAGACATAATGTTACAACTATCACCTACTACACTCAAATACATATCAACTGTCTCAACACATATGTGTTAGCACAATAATCTTAAAACAAGATCATTGGAACACATACTCATTATGCAACTCATCAAACTTTCAACCAACTTGAAAACATACCATGTTAAATAATTCAACTAGATGACATAATAGACACCAAACACCCAACACCAAATAGATGACATAATCAAGAATGAAGCACCAAGTATACTACATAAGCAAACTCATACCTTAGTGTACCTCAGGGGAGGCTATCTTGTCTGCACAATCAATCTAGTTAGCAAGATATAACTTTACAACATGTCAACTCAAACATAAATAATAGCGTGATATTCATAACACTAACTAACTAACATTTTCACATCATAAACTCATAAGCATTTATCATTCATGCATAACAACCACGTGTGTAAAGTCATCACAAATATGTCGGCTCAGACCTGAATATCGTAACCATAACCATCTGCATAGTCCAATCCAATTTAGCATGATACATACAACATCAAGATCTTATTTGCAATAACCTTAATCATCAAGTTAACTATCATATAATGACAACAAGTTAACCTATAACATACTCATCAACAACATATAACATACTCATCAAGTTATCTAACATAAAACAACAATAACAATGCATACAACCATAGGTTACTATCATTCTTAACTCTCTGACACATGTGCATTTGACTATACTAACCAACTATCATCTATCATGTATGTAACCATAACATCAAAATACATGTACATAAGCCTAATGTATATAAACCTAATGCATATAACAATCCTTACCTTACTTACCTGCATGCCCAACATATAAACCTATATGATGAGATGCTCTCGCCTCGAGGTCCAATGTTGCAACTTCACTTTGATGATCTGCATCTCCTGCTTTACTTCATTCAACACATTAGCATCATAACATACCAATAGCACCATGATGACCTAAATTGCATACAATGACTTCACAAGGCATGTTTGACCTACTATTCAAACTATAACCAAGACCATACATGCATAACCAATGTATGTAGACATATAACAAATGAGTACCAAACCATAGACACACCATTCTAGCTAGAGTCCAGTCATCAATGCATGACCATATAAAGTACACAAACCATGATCTCATGCATGACAACAACCATTACTCCATTTTACACATTGCCACATGGAACCAATGGTGTGCATAAGCAATGCCAAATCAACCACACATGTGCATAGATGCATGTAGTCGAACATAAGTGAACAATTCTTGTAATCAAACTACAAGACTGGTACATATAATCCAAAATATTCAATAATGTAACCTAACATACAAGGATACAAGGATGTAAGTAGATGAAATAAAATCAACATATAAGCAACATAAAATCCATATGCAAACAAACACATACTCATGACAATCCATTTCATGAAATCAATATCAAATTCTCCATAACAACCATACTACAACCATAATCCATCATCAAGAAAACATAATAATTACATGAAATGCAAGTGTAAGAGACACACATTCAACTGACATGCATGTATGACCAACACACACTGCCCATACAGTCTGAGAGTTAAACCATGCTCTGATACCACTCTGTAACACCCTCCTTCGAGGCGTACCCAAAGTACCGGGGTGAACATGAGACGAGAGGCTACTATGATCAAATTCGACCTCCTATGTGACCTTAAGGAAGTGGAGTCAACAAAACATCACATACAATCATCCAGGCTCATCAACAGAACCCTCATGAGACAAGTCAACCATTCTGACAGCCTGTCCCTGGGTCCCACTGTTGTTATGGACCTCTTATGCCATAGTCGCTCTTGTGCTATGGGTAAGGGAGTGACCAAAAACTCAAATTCACTATCATAGACCTACCTGCTAGCGATTGTGGACCATAATTTCCAGTTTTGTGCCAGCGACCCGAGATTTAAGCCACCCTTTTCAGGCCCAAGCCACTGCCCAGAATGGAATGATAGCTTAGAATCAGGAGATGTATAGGGAAACAATGATGCAAAAGAAATAAGTTGATCAAGACCTTAACCAAACCCCTACTAGCCATGATAGGCATTTCATCAAACATATCGCGAACATGTAACCTACAAGACTTGTAAACAACAAAATTAAGTGTAGGGATCTCATACTTATCTGAGAATCGCTATGAACCATTGTTTCCTCATGCCATTTGCTGCATTATCATCTATTAGGTCATAAACACATTATCCATTCTTATACAAGTAAAAACATGTTGAGAGCCATACATAGTTGTTGTCACAAATTGTACATATAACTAGCTTAATAGGAACAAAAATACCATAAACATATTAGCCATCAAAATCCATTTTTACATCAGTACATTTACACATGAAAATCGAGGGAATGAATTTCTCATTAATTAATGCAATGAACCAACTGGAGATGGGACTACCACGTTCCACCCGACCATAGAATGGCTGAGCCAAATCTCTCTTCAGCCATTAACCCCATGCCATATTCCAAGCATGAATGTGGGATTCAAACCAAAAGAACTCAACCAGGGCATACTGAGGCTAAACCCCTCATCAATAGAAACCAAGCTTTACATAATCCATCCCAGATCATTGGACCAACACAACAACCACATCATAACAGGCTTTACCGTGACCTCCACCCGATCACTAGACCAAACAAGCATGGATGCCACTGGATTTCTCCACCTACACCGTGAGGAATTTTCTTCTCTCTTCGGCTTTACCATAATCCAAATACGGATCATTAGGCCCTCAACCAAGACCCACTCTCCAAGCTTTACCACATATCCCAAACCCGAGATTACTAGGCCCAACGGAAAGCAAAACACCTCTTGGCTTTACCATATATCTTGCCATTCACGACAAGGATTCCTAGGCCCACTGAGGCAAGACAATCTTGGCTTTACCGCAACCCACAATTTGGCTCAAGGGTCACTAGGTCAGTGGCTTTACCATGATCCACAATCTGGTTTAGGGACCACTAGGCCATGTGCTCTATCATTCAAAGATCCACCCCACTCAGCGTCGAATTCATCCGACAACCCAACTTAACCAAAACATGAGAACCCCATCACATCATGGATATTCAGAAATGACAAAGCTAGGCTAGAAAACACTGTTACACTTGGCAAAACCCATCCCATGATAGAAAGAACTATATGCAATACCATGCATGCCAAATCTAGCAAGGAAAATACACATGCAAGTCGATACCTACAATGAAGCCTAATGTAGCTACTTGATCCTGTCTTTGCTTGATCTTTGATTCCTCTTGCCTTCTTTGCCTTTCTTCCTCTAATGCCAAAGTTGCTTCAAGAAAACTCTAAGTGTCCAAGTGTGTGTGTGTGAGAGAGAGAGAATAATGGGAGAGCTTCAACGTTGAATGACCAAGTCTTGCCCACTAATCCTCATAAGCCTTTTTATGAATGAGGCCTCTTTTTTCTTCATTTTCCATTATTTTCCTTCGTTTTCCTCCTCACATGCAACCTGTGACCTTTCAACTTCCTTTTCTCCTAATTTCCATTATTTTCATAAATAAATGTGCCAAAATACCTTTTTGCCTCTTTAATGCCTTAGTCATTGCCATTTCCAATTTCCTTTTCCATAAACAACCAAATGAACACCCACTAAGATGTCCTGCCCACCATTCAACTTGGAATACGTGTCCCATCATCCGTGGTATTTATATATTTTTACATGGAATTTTCACTAGGACTGTTACATAAACGCACCATACAGACCTTCCACATCAACAACAAGACTCCCAAGAACCATCCCAACCTCTCAGGTAACCAAATCCCGGGTCCCACTGAGTTTTTATGCCATTTAACTCCTAGACGCTTGCTTGATATGGGCATGCATGCGTCAAGGAGGCTCTAAATGCTTCCACAACATGGTTATGCCAACATCTAGGGACTTTTCTGCCCAGTGTTGTTCCTGCATCCCCGAGATTTGAGCCACTTTTTCAGGCCCAAAGCCTAAGTCACTGCCCAAAACTAAATGAAACCTTCAGATATGAAATATAACAACAAACTAATGATACAAATGAAATTAATTGAACAAGGACTTGACTAGACCCCTACTAACCATGACAGGCATTTCATCAAACATATCACAAATATGTAATCTACAGGAGTAAACAAGAGATCTAACCATAAGGGTCTCATACTTATCTGAGAATCGCTAAGAAGCATTGTTCCCTTATATCATTAAGTGCATTATCATCTATTAGGACATGGATATATTGTTCATTCATTTACAAATCAAAACATGAAGAGAGGCATACATCATTGTTGTCATAATACATGCTTATAACCAGCATAATAACAATTGAAATATCAAGGATACATCATCTATAGAATCCACATATAAACCAATACTTTTATACAGAAGATATCAAGGAAAGAAGCTCTTATTAATGACTGCAAAAGCCAACCCGGGATGGGATTACCACGTTCCACTCGACCATAGAATGGCTGAGCCAATTCTCTCTTGAGCCATCCACCCCCGTGCCATATTTCGAGCATGAGTGTGGGACTCAAACCAAAAGAACCAACTATGGCATCCCGAGGCTAAACCACCTCACTCTCATCAATAGAAACCAGGATTTACCATAATCTACACTGGATCACTAGGCCAACACAATGAACATGTAATAACATACTTTACCATGATCTCCACCAGATCACTAGGCCAAAACAAGCATGGATGTCACCAAATTTCTCCACCTACACCGTGAGGAAATTTCCTATCTCCTAGTCCCTCAAGCTATACCGCAATCCATAGTCTGATCCAGGGATCACTAGGCTCTAAACTAATACACCGCCCTCTAGGCTTTATTTATATCCCTCCATTCACCGATAAGGATTCCTAAGCCTAATCAAGGGCAGCCACCTACAGGCTTTTTTGTATTTCCAACCATTCATCGATCGAGGATTCCTAGGCCCATTGAGGCAACACAAAATCTATCTTTACTACAACCCACAGTCCAGTTCAGGGGTTACTAGGCCATGTGTTCTATCATTTAGAGATCCACCTCACTCAGCTTCGAATCCATTCAACAATCCATCTCAACCAAAACATTAGAACCCCATCACATGATGGTTATCCGTAAATGGAAAGGTTAGGCTGAAAACACTTTCACACTTGGAAAAACCCATGCCATAATAGCCCCATGCCATAACAGCACAAGAACCACATGCAATACTATGCATGCCAAATCTAGCAAGGAAAACACACATGCAAATCTATACCTGCAAAGAATCCTACTACCGCTGCTTGATCTTGCTCTTCCTTGCTTTCTCCTTCCTTCCTCTTACATTCTTTTCCTTTCTTGATACAATGCTAAAGTGCTCCAAGAAAACTCTAAGTGTCCAAGAGTGAGAGAGAGAGAGAGAGAGAATAATGAGAGAGCTCCAAAACTGAACGGACAAAAGGTACCAAGTTATCGTCATAAGACTTTTTATCAATTAGGCCTCTATTTTCTTCATTTCCATTATTTTCCTTTAATTTCCTCCTCACATGTAATTTGTGACCTTTCACCTTCCTTTTCTCCTAGTTTCCATTATTTTCATAAATAAATGTGCCAAAAATGCCATTTTTCCTTTCCACATGCCTTAGCCATTGCCTTTGCCAACTTCCTTTGGCCATAATAAACTAAATGAACACCTAGACTAGGATGTCTTGCCCAACATTCAACTTGGAATAAGCCTCCCATCAATCATGGTTATTATTTTTCCTTTATTAACTTTTATTATGTGGAATTTTCACTAGGGTTGTTACATACTCTTTGAGGATGATGTAGGGCATCCAAGATAATAATAGTCGTAGGGGACTGATATTCTTTGAGGACTGGCTATCCAAGATAAGAATAGTGTTGATGGAACTTACTCAGAGAGAACCCAAGTAGGGTATGTTCTGAGAGAGACAATGATGATGGTGTTTATCAATAGTTGGTCTAGATGACATTGTGCTATGATATGTGGAGAGATAGAGTTG
>APFE031252221.1:51416-69513 GCA_000404065.3 Pinus taeda
TATGAATACCTCCCTAGTTAAGAGGGAGCATTGAAAAATGTGTAACTAGGTTCGGTCTTCATAAATATGAAATGTACTTTTGATTCTTATATATTGCAAAATGAAAGAAAAAATATTATTATTATTTTTGAAGCATGGGTTTCATTCTCAAGGTCTTTTATTTTAGAGGTCAAGCACCCATTGAATGCTTTTAGGGTTTTTCCTAGGTCAAGAAGTCAAAATAGTCATTGTCATAAGTTGAAGACCCCATCAAGCACATTATAGCTTGTAAAGAAAATTACTTTTGTCATTAAAAGTGTCAAAATACCCTTCAAGATCAAGTCAACCTGACAGCTGGAAAGTCTACTTAAATTAAGGAGCCACGTCCACCTTAAGCAGCCTATATAAAGGAGTGAACTTGACCTACTTGGAGGACATTAACTCACTCATCCAAGTGAAAAAGAAGAGCAAGAAAGGCAACGAAGAAATCTTGTTTTGGGCTATTTCTCTCTCACACGTTCGAAGAGAGGCTAGGGTTTCTACTGTTGGATTAGGGTTTTTTTCTTATGTAGGTTCGGTCTTGAAGAAGGAAGAGAAAGAAGGCAAACAAAGGTCACATTGGGTCATCCTAAAGCACTAGTATAAGGAGAAAATCCAAGCGAAGGTCTGAGAAAGTGTTGGGTGGAAAGAACAAGCTCACATGTGTGGCAACAGTTGTTGCTTGGGGGGTGAAATTTCAAACATATAGTGGAGGCCAAAATTCAGAAGTTAGAGATCAAAGTTGTGATGTTGGAAGAGATTTGACTAGGTTTGACTTGATCTAAGGAAGCACATCATCTGAAAGGGTTATAATTGGTCTTGTAGGGTATTGGTCTTGGTTTAGAGGTCGTGGAATTCGTCAATTGAAGAATCTATAAGAAGATAAGATATTTACGGGTTTTCCTCCCAAGTGGAGAGGTTTTGGCCCTGACTTGCATCCTACATTTTGTG
This sequence comes from Pinus taeda, assembly GCA_000404065.3. Classification (NCBI taxonomy): domain Eukaryota; kingdom Viridiplantae; phylum Streptophyta; class Pinopsida; order Pinales; family Pinaceae; genus Pinus; species Pinus taeda. The sequence goes on from APFE031252221.1 coordinate 52,386, forward strand.
TTCTTATATACTATTGTTCTTCTTGTATTGGTAGTTGTTTGATGATACACAAACATAATAATAAGTGGAGAAGCTAATAAGTAAGACAAAGTAAAAAAAGGACATCACAAGCAGTTTTCAAGAAAAGAGAAATCACTGTAATCATTTCTCTATAGATTTCTCAACATGTAAAAGGAGCAATTTATTCATGCTAGTTAGGGGAAAGAAAACCTAATGCTCAGATAAAAAACAATTCCATTTCCCTTCTTATCATGCTCAATTCACAAGAAATATCCATGCTTCAATTCCTTTTCATTCCCAAACTTTTATCAGAAATTTGCTACAAGATGTACTGTGAAAATATTGAAAAGATTTGCAGGATTCTTGTCCATAGGTGGCAAGGAAAAATATGTATGTACCCTCCTTTGGATGTTCCTCTTCGAATCTAGGGTCTGGTGGATGAAATTGCTCAAAACTAGGATCTTTTGCAACCCTATGGACTTTCCTAGCACCTGAGAATGATCATGTAGCGCGTTGTGTCAATCTTATAGCAGATTGTCTCAATCGTGTAGCAACTACCTACAGGTCTTGTAGCTACTCTATAATGGTATATGAAAGTGATAGCTTGGGTATCTTGTCCTCCAATAGTGGTGGCTAGACTCCTTAGCTTAAAATATAATCTTTTTATGTGTCAAATGAGGCTTGATCCCATTTTAAGTGATTGGTGGTCAAGTAGTTGTGCTAAACATGTTGTATGAGTTGACCACCACCTACCACCTTTTCGTACAACCTTGATGACGAATAGGCACATAGGCCTACCCTCAAGGTCATCATCCCTCGTTTTTGTTTTTTCCTCAACACATTTGATAGGTAAAAGAGATGACTACAGTTAACTGTCGAAGGTGGCCGAGAACACTGACCTATCCTTCGCTTATAAAACCTCGTCTCTCATACATTGATAACATTTTTTAAACCAAGATGCACTCAAGGGGAAAGGTTAGGAATTCACATACCTGTGTCTACATAATGATGCTCGTGTTGATGTCTTGTGGCTAATGATTTGATCATTTGATGCTTGCATGAGATTCCTGAACATGGATGAGATAGTTTGAATTTCTTATGAGATGTAACTTTTTTTGTCTTCACTGCTTCATGCATTGCCTTGAATTTTTTTCTAAGTATCCTTTGTTGATTGAGGGTTTATGATGTAGCTCCTCCAAGATATAGGTGCCATTGTGGATCAAATGTTGTTGTAGTTTTTTGAACAGGGCATCCTGTAGCACTATGCAGGGGATCCTGTAGTTTCTTAGGATAGGTGTCAGATTATTCTAACGCTTCATGATGCTTAGATGTCTTGATCTGGTGCCTTAAATGTGGTCATGTAGGGTATATGCAGGTTGCTATAGTACTATGTGTCTTCCTGTAGCAGTCATACATACCCTGCTAGGATCACAATTTTCTCCAATTGCTACTTCAAAAAATACTAATAATTTATGAGGGAGGTATTGATGGTGGTTAGAGAGCTTTCGTGTGACAGAAAAGGTGGAAAAAGGGATGAAGGACAATGATTTTGATGGACAAATATGGGAATAAAGGTGGGAAAAGTATCAACTAGTGTGATGGATGGATGATAAGGTTGTTGTGGGCCCCATCCCTTTTTCTTGAACGAAATTTTCCAAATTTCTCCTTTTTAAACCGATCAATATCTTATAGTAGTTCTGGGACAATCCTGTAGTAATACAAGACATTCGCAAAATCAATTGAGAAAGGCCACGTGATGATGGGAAAAACTTGGGGAAATAAATGGAGGGATGGAGTGCACACAAAGCATTAGTTTGGAGGGTGTGGAGATGATTTTTTTTTGTTTTTATGTTGCTTCTTTGTCTGTTGACCTTCATTGACGTTCACTGGAACCCTGCAGAAATGTTAGAAAAATAATGTAAGGGCTCCCTTTCTCTTCTTTTTTCTTTTTTTTCTTCTCTCTCTTTTTATTTTTTCTTGAGAATTTTAGGATGCATTAAAGGAGGTTTTCAACCTATAAGACTGCCCCAGGTACCTCAAAGGAGGTTTTCACTAGGGGATCTTTTTATTTCTTTTTCATCATTTTTCTTTTTTCTAGGGTCTTAGACTACCTCACAAAGGTTTTAAGTGCAAGAGCTTGCCTCAGGTGCATCATGGAGATTTTCACTTGGGATTTTTATCCTTTTTTCCTTCTTTTTTTTCTACTGATAAAAGGCTGAATAGATTGGGAGCTTTGAGGATCCCAATCACATTCATTTCTCTGCTTATTGAACCGGTAAATTCCTCCTTTGACAAGGTTTCTTGTAGAGTTTCAACTGATATCCATTAATTAAAAGTGGGATATTCTCCTCATCAATTTTTATGATCTGAATAGAGCCATTTTCATGGCACTTTTCCAACAGGTAGGGACCCATCCATCTTGTCATCAGTTTCCCCTTGAAGTCCCTGAATATGGAGTCTATAAGAGGGCCCAATCACCCTCCTGAAAGGTCCTTTCCCTATTGTGCTTGTCGTGCCAAATATTTCCATGCAATTGGACCACCTCAATTTGTGTGAGAGCCTTCAAGGTTAAGTTCATCAAGCGAATTTAGCTACTAGAACCTCTCCTGCTGAGCTTTGGTGATGTTTAGATCCAACTATGTTGCCATTCTGAGGGTGTTGTATTCAAATTCAATGGACAATAATGTATTTTTTCCATAAACCATCTCAAAGGGAGTGAACCCAGTGGTTGTCATCCATGTGGTATTATAAGCCCAGGTGGCCTCCACAAGCCTAGCTACCCAATCCTTTCTGCTGTTGTTGACAACCTTGGTTAAGATGCATTTTAAAGCCCTATTTTTCACCTCTGATTGCCCATTTGCTTGAGGCTTATAGGGGTGCACTTCCTATTCTTGATATGATGTTGCTCCATAATCCCCTCAATAAAATTAGAAGTGAATTGAGCCCCTTAGATGACCAACTCCCTCTAGAAACCAAACATATAGAAGATGTTCTCCCTCAAGAAATCAACCACCTTTTATTTCATTGCTACTTTGACTGCCTTCACTTCATCCTAGTTTGTTAAATAATCAATGCATACAATGATGTACCTCTTTTTCCTAGATGAGGGGTCAGTAGGCCCAATGAAATCCATGTCCACTTCTCAAATGGCTCAAGAGTCACTTGAGGTTACAATGGAATTTCATCCTTCGATGTGGGCTTGCCCACCCTTTGGCATTCATCACATCGAGCAGTGTACCTCTTGGCATCTTGATGTAGGGTAGGCCAATAATATACTGCTTGGATAATTTTGAAGGTTATCCTATTGGTAGAAAATTGGCCCCCACTGGGTCCATCATGGCATGTTGATAGGATATCAAAGACCTCATCTTCCCTTACACACCTACTCAAAATATGATCCAGTCCCAATCTGAAAAGGTTACCCCCAATCCAAGTATAAGGAGAAACTTTTTTTTCCTAAGAATTTTGCTCTTTTCCTTGGAGGATAGATTAGGAAGAAATTTTCCAACAACCAAGAAGTTTGCTATGTTATAAAACTAAGGCTACAACAATTAAATGGAAAAGAGGTTCTCATATGGGAGCTAATCATCTATCATATCTTCATTCTCTATAGGAAATGTTAGTCTAGACAAGAAATTTGCAACCACATTCTCTTTTCCTGGCTTATAAATAATGGCTGGAATAAAATGTTGTAATAATAATAACCATCTAATGATCCTAGCATTGACATCAAGCTTGTCCATTAAATACTTGATGGTTGCATGATCAATGTGCACAAAAACTTGGTACCCTGTAATGTAACGTCTAAACTTATTCAAGGAGTGTACAATAGACAATAGTTTTTTTTTTTCAATAACTGTATAGTTAGTTCAACCTTGGAAAAATTCTTATTGATAAAATAGATGGCATAAGGCAAATTACCTTCCACTTATCTTAAGGCTACCCCTACAACTTTTTCAGATGCATCTGTGTGAATGTGAAAAGGAAAGGCCCAATTTGGGTCCTTGAGAACTAGCGCAGTGGTCAACTTCTCCTTGAGCTCTTCATATGCTTCTTGAAATAGGTATGTCCAACAAAAATCTGAATCTTTTGTTAGCAAACTGAATTAAGGTGATGTTGTTTTCCTAATATCCTTGATAAATCTCTTATAATATCCAACTAGTCCTAGGAAACTCCTAACATCCCTTTGTTTCTAAGGGATAGGGACCCTTTTGATAATGGCAATCTTGTTAGGGTCAACATGGATCCCTTCCTTAGAGAGGAAGTGGCCTAGGACAATCCATGCATTCATAAAAAAATCACATTTTTATAAACTTAAAGAGAGATTCATTTCAAAACTTTACACGGGTTAGAGAGGGCTTCCTAGAATTCATCTCCATAAGGAGTGAAGTCATCCACATAAATTTCAAATGCATCATGAACCATATCAACAAAAATACTCAACAATATCGTTTGGAAAGTAGCAAGGACATTATACAAGTCAAAATGAAGGACCATATAGGAAAATGTCCCCCATGGACATGTGAAGGTGGTATTATCTTAGTCCTCACGACTGATTTGAATATGATTGTACCCACTGAAGTCATCCAAGAAATCCAAACCTTAATCAATAAAAGGTAAGGGAAAATGATCTTTCTTGGTAGCCTTATTGAGTTCCTTATAGTTGACACAAACCCTCCACTTTCCATTATTTTTTGGCACAATTACATGAGGTGAAACGCACTCATTGTTTGAAATAGGGCAAATGAATTATGCTTCCAATATTTTTTGCAATTCTTCTTTTACTATGTCTTTTAGGGCAGGGTCCATTCTTCTCTGGGATTATCGCACATGTTTATGGCCCTCTTTGATGTGTACAAACTAAGGGATGAACCCATTTTATCTCTTTATAATCCCAACAAAGGCATAAAGGTGTTGCCTAAGGCAATGTGCAATTGTTCTTCTTGATCTGTTGAAAGGGAAGGACTAATATTCAAGGTTCTATACAGGTTTATTTCCATAGTTTTGACATGATTTTGATCAGAACCAACAATGAATAATTCTGCCCATGGACTAGCTCTATGCTTCCTAAAAGGACCCTCTTCTAGTTCATCAATTTGCATAGCAACAATATGGTTATTTTGCATAAAATGGTCAATAATATCATCCTCATCTAGTTGTCTGCTTCCAAAAGTGGCTTCTAATGTATAGATTGGGTAGGGGGATGGTTGATAGAATTCTTTGTCTCCATCCTCCTCTACCCACATAGGAAAATCATGCTTAGTGAGGGGTTGAGCAAGGGGGTAAAATACAAGTTATTTTGTGAGCTGCCCATTCGTGATTGTCATGTTCCCAGCTTTGCAACTGATATAAGCACTAGCAGTAGCTAACCAAGGTCTCCCTAGGATGATGTCATGAATAAAATACATATATAAAATAATATAAATAATGTAAACAATAAATAATGATTTAAATAACTAGTAATGATTTAAATAATGACAATAGATCTAATCCAGCAAGAGTAGTGAGCGACAATAGATCTAGAATTGGTAGGGCATAAAAGGAACTGTGGTGGGGACGATGGTTGTTAATCCTGACAACAATACTTGTTTGGAATGCTAGCGTAGAAGAGGAAAAAGGCAGAGGCGACTACGTGTTGTGGTCGACACAATTGTGGTCTTAAGCAGACCAACAACTTAGGGTGGTGGCTCGGACGGGGCTACAAAGGTTTGTCATTGTTTATATATATATACACACATACATATACATACACACAGACACATATATATAACAGATGAGAGGATACCCATTGAAATTGGTCTTAGGTTGGAGTACAAGGAAATCAATGGAGTACTCCAAGGAATAAATGGAAACCATCACATCCTCAATCACGCCCTCAGGGGCTACTGTGGATTTGTCTTCAAGTTGCAACACAATGGTGGTCTTTATTAGGGCTCCCTAGAGGTTGAGATTAAGCATGGTTTCCCTGGTTATGACATTGATTGCAACCCTAAGATCAATCAATGAGTTGGGGACTACAATATTGTTAATATTTTCATCCACTGTCGGGCTACGGGATCCAAGTACTTTAGGGAGATAATCTTCCCAAGCATTAGATCAACCAATTTCCCAACAACATTGATAGTGGGGGCATCTCTACTCTTCTTCCTAGCATCTTGAAACATTCTTCCCTAGTGAGCTTTTTATAGATGGGAACATCTTTGATCCCCTGGAGGAGGGGTATTTTAACACACAGGTTCTTCAGTTCTCCAAGAAGTTCAACCTCTTCTAGGGTGTGCTGCTTAGGTTGGACCAACCTTTTAGGGTAGGGAGGTATATTGGCTTGAGGAGTGCTTTCTTCCTTATCTTCTTCAAAATATTATGTTGGAGAAGGTGGGTGAGCATCTAGAAGTACCTTCCCGGACCTAAGGTTGATTTCTTGGATTTCCACACCATAGGTAGTATAGGAAGTTTCCCCATTATAGATTTGTTGGGCATGCTTACCTTTTGGGTTTAGATTGGTCTGAGAAGGCATTTGGGGTTGCTTGGGTGGATTATTGTGAGGTATTTTTGGTTGCGGAGGAGGAGGAGGCATTAAGGTAGGTGGTTGGATTGCCTGAGGCTTCCATCCTTGTGAGGGATTGCTCCATTGAGAAGGTTGGGGCCGATATGGTTGGAAAGGTGGATTGACCTGCTGAGCAGGATACTTAGGAGGATAGAACGAAGGGGAAGACATGGACCAAGGTGAGTAGGATGGAGGATACCAAGATTGAAAAGGTGCATTATGACTTGAATTGAAAGAAGGTGAATAATGTATACCTTATATGCCTTATTGATATGGTCGAGGGCCTTGTGGCCTCCTTTGGTTGACAAAGCAAAGTTGTTATATGCCTCTTTTTGCTCCTAGATACATCGCATTCAAACTTGTCAGAGATGGACATTTTTTAGTTGCATGATTGTCTTCACAAATAGATCATATTTCTATTACATTGAATGGACACTCATTTCTAGGTGCCTCTTGTTGCATTTAGGGCAAAATTTAGCTAGTGCCATTTTTGCCCCCTCCTATTTTTTCTTGATATGGATTGTTTCCATCTACAAGGCAATGGTGTGTAAGGTTTAGCTCTTAAAATCCTCTAACAACTTCCTATTTCATGCTTGATAACTGAGGTAGAGGTTGAATAATTTACCAAAGATTGACTAGATCTACCTCTTTTCCTTGCAGTCCTAGAGTGATTATTGAATATTGTCTTGATGTCATCATAATTAATATGGTAAATTTCTCCACTAGACAACATGTTGAGGGTTTCCTTCTACTCAAGTTTGACCCCTCAAAGTAGTACACGCTTTATTAACTCAGGGTCAAGGATGCAGTTAACTCTTCTATAGTTGAGTTAGAACCTCTCTTCATAGTACTCTAGGGACTCATCTAGCCCCTAAGTCATCCTAAAAATTTCTTGTTTAGTGTCTGTGGATCCACACTAATCTTTGTATTTTTTTATTGAAGGCTTACTGCATTTGAGCCCAAGTGGTGATATTGCCTCCTTCCAAACTCATCAACCAATGCAGGGATACATCTTTGAGGGTGGAAGGAAACAACTTTAGTTTTTTCTCATCAGAAGTGTAATCATAGGTTTTGTAGACCACAACAAACTCAAACATGAACGTATCAGGGTCCTCAGAAGCTAGGCCATGGAAACGCGAGAGAGAAGTGGGGTTTGTGTTCTTCATTCTAACCTCTCCATTGGATTCTCTGATAGGAAAGAGCTCAAGTTTCATGTTTCCATCGATCTCTTAGGTAGGTGATGTAGGTTCCTCCTCCCCTATAGGCTCCTAAAAAATCTTAGGTTTCTCACCTAAAGGGTTCTCCAAATCCTCTGTGGCAAGAGCAGGAGGTCCACAATCACCAAAAAAGAGTGATGGTTAATTGCTTGTAGGAGTGGGGGTTTTATTCATAAATTTCCCTAAGTTGTTCCTAACCCTACAAGGCATGGAATACATGTTTTTTTATAACTGTCTATAGAGAGAAAACTGATGCAAAAGAAAAAAATTGTTGTTTTTCAAGAATAAAAAGAGAAAGCAACTCAAAGCAGAAACAACACCTACTTTGACACCTCCCCGATAATGGTGCCAAAAAGTGATGAGTCCTAGTATTACAACAAGAATACTGCAACTCCTAGGGATACCATCTTTACTTTATGAATCTGGAGTTCGTACAAACTTAAGAGGTGACAATGTTGTATGCATAATAAGCAAGATTCTACCTAAGTTGCTATGATGCATTGAATCAAATCGAGATGTGCAGATACCATTTTATAAAACCAAAGAAGGTAATCTACTGAATCTAGCTTTGCAAGGAAGGAAATGATTGAAGTCTTGCTTGTCCTACTGCATAAAAGAAAATTATGATATACTTGCAAGGAAAGAAATGCTTGGAAGATAAACCCTAATTTGCTACGGTAAATAAATGAAAATAAAATAATCCTAGTCTAGTTGCATGAAATAAATACCATGAAAGCAAACCTAAACTACTACATTCAAGGTAAATCTTATTTTAATTACAAAATCCAACAAATGCTTCAAGAAATATTATTGTAAACTACTTATGTGCTATTGAATTCACGATCAAAACAACTAACCTATTTGCAGAAATAAAACCACAGTGATAAAAAGAAGATTTCTAAGAGGTCTTTTATCTTCCTCCAGCTTGTTTCTGAGGCCTAGAAGACGTTGTGGAAGGGCAAGAAGCAAAAAATGGGCTTAAGGAGCAATTATGGTCAGGTTCTGATGGATTCTATGAGGTGTTACATGATTCATCTGAAAGCATTCCAGGGGTTGTAAAATTTATATGGATGAGGGGAAATATGGTAGAAGGTTGGGGAAGAGTGTGGAAGACCTTGCCAAGCTTAAATCTCCCCAAGAGCCCGTCTTGCACAAGGGAAAAAAAAAACAAACTAGCAGTCTCTAGTAAACCTGTAATTTTTGTGTGCAAATTGTTTACTGGAATAAATGGGGATGGAAGGAGAGTGATAAGGCAGATGATAGGTATGCAATGGAAATGAGGTTTGCTTTTCCCTACAAGCCAATAGGTGTCACCTGCACACAAGGTAGTTATTATACTAACAAAACATCAAGATATAAAGACTGTCAAAAGTACTAATTGCAGAAAATTAAAATGTAGAGGAAATGATGAGTTGAATTTAAACTAAGATCTCACTATTGCATAGAAAGAAAGACTATATTTTTTGTGCTTTCCCTTACAAATCCTACAACCAAACTTTTACACAGAAATGACTGATAAATCTACATAAGCAAAAAAATTCATATAAACAGGTTTTGCAAAAAAGAGACGTGGCTAAGCTAAGTACAAAAAAGGAAATGCATAACAAAAATATACAAGAGAGAGAGAGACATGAGTGCTTCGGTTACGCCCTAACCTAGGGGAACTCAACTCCCCTAAACACACTCGGACGAAAGGTAATAAGATGCTTTTCATTGATCTCATAAATTGTTAAAGTACATAACATGGAAATAGAATTAACAAGTAACGAGCTCTAGCTCTAGTAGTAACAACGTAAAGTTTGAAACAGAAACTGATATTATTATCCGTTTCATAGAGATAGAAAAAAATTGATCCAATTTTGAAAAGGGGGGATGCATAACACATATTTTTTTAGAGCATAGTTTTTGGCACTTTAAATAACCGATACAATTATCCGTTTCATAGGGATAGTAAAAACGTGACCCGATTTTGAAAAGCGATAATTTTTTTTTTTGAGCATATTTTTGACACTTCAAATTTTCTTATGTGTCAAATATAAATATTTGTTTTTAAATGTTAGTGATTTTCATGCTGATTTAGAAACGTGTTGATGCAATGCGTTGATGCAGCATACTTTTTTTTAGAGACTTATTTTCACACTTTAATATTTATTTTTATATTATATTATATAACACACACACACACAATATTTTTAAATTATTATTAATTAACGAATTCGTTGTTTTATTTATTTTTTAATGTTTGATTACTTAAAAAAAAAAACCACAAATAAATATTCTAAAAAAAAATAAATTAGCTCGTAAACATAAAAATTTGCAAAAAAATAAAAAAAATAATAATATATATATATATATAATATTATATATATATATATATAATATATATTCATAAGTAAAGTAAAAAAAAAAAAACTTTTAAAACACACTGGATTAAAAAAAAATAGAATTGACCAAAACACTAGTAAATTATATTAAAAACATTTTAAAAAACCAAATTATACAACAAAAGGATAAAAATAAAAATATATTTTCTTTTCAAATTAAAAAATAAAATAAATATTAATAATAATTTAAAATTAAAAATATATATATATGTATATATATGTATTTTAATTAAAAAAAAACCACTTTTTTATACTAATTTTTATTTAAAACAAAAATTATATATATATATATATATATATAAAATAAAAAAAATTATATATTTTAATAAACATTTAAACACATTTTTTTAAAGAATTTTTTTTTTTTAATTTGAAAAAAAATTAAACAATTTTTTATTATTAAAAATATTAAAAGCTCGCTGCGCATGCCTGAACGGAGCCGCCTGACCTGCGCGCCCCTGAGCCTTCCTGCAGCAGCGCCTCAGCATGGACCCTTCGGATCCTCCCTGCGGGGATTCGGATCTGCAACGGGCCTTCTCCAACTTGGTAAGATCTCTCCCCCCGCAACGAACTCGACCAACAGCAACAAAGTTTGTAAAGAAGCTCGATGTAATACAGGAAGTTCAACTGCCGCCTGCAATCCCTCGCATGGCAGCCCTTTCTCTTGCAGAGAAAGGGCTCATTGCGCAGTTCACAGGACTTTGGCCGTCGCCTAAAACAGTGCAAAGATGGGTTGAAAGAAACTGGTCGGACAAGACTCAGGGCAAAATATCCATTAGATTCTGTGGCAGAGGGTACTTCACATTTCATTTTGAGACAAAGGAGGACAAAGATCTAATATTCAGGAATGGACCATATTTTATGGATTCCAGGGGCCTCTACCTCAACAAATGGACCCCGGATTTTGATCCAGAACTAGACATCCCGAATGCAGTTCCAGTTTGGGTGCGGTTGCCCCATCTCCCTCTTCACTGTTGGGGGGATGAATCTGTCAAAGCAATAGGTAACGCAGTGGGAAAATACATAGATCGTAATGAACCCAAAGACAACATGCAGGCGTGCGCGAGGATCTGTGTAGAAGTTGATTTAGGCCAAGGTCTTCCGGAGGCGATCAAGTTGAAAGTTGATGATTGGAGCCATATCAAACAACTAGACTACGAACAGATACCCTTCAAATGCAAGGTATGTCACGAATACGGACACTTTGCAAATAGATGTACAAAAATTGTCAATGTTGATAACGATGAGCAGGAAGGCCAATGGGAACCTGTGAAAAAGAAAAAGTCAGCAGCTTCTCATAAATCTCCTCCGGAAACTGATGTCCCTGGAACATCCAACCAGCGACCCCCAACCCCTCCCTCTCTGACCCCTGATCCTCCAATCCCCCCTTCTTCCAACCCCTTCTTGATCCTATCTGAGACTGAGTATGGCCCGGAATTGCATTCCTCTGATCCCCCTCCCCAATCTTCTTCCCCCTCCTTGCAACCCCCCCCTGATCCACCCTCTTCGAGAACTACCAGAAATTCTTCAAAGGATCATGGAGCACCAAGCGACGTTCAGAAAAAAACTAGGACCTGGAAGAAAAACAGCTAAACAGCAAAGGGATGAAAATGCACAAAAGGATATAGCTCTAGGCACACAAACTCCAATAGAGAGCTTTATTCTTGGGCCCCAGGAAAAAGAAAAAAGTAGTAAGGGACATGAGAGGCGAGCACCTCTCCACACATCAGGTAACTCATGATGAAAATTTTGTCTTGGAACAGCAGGGGATTAGGGCATCCCTCAAAGCTAGTTGTCCTTAAGGATCTAATACATAGCAAGAACCCTGAAATCGTGCTTATATAGGAAACAAAGCAAGATCAAAGTGAAATGAGCAAAGTAATTAGTCAGCAAAAGCGATTTTGTGGAAGCATAAGTGAGGCAAGAGGAGCTTCAGGTGGTATAGCAACTTTATGGGACAATAACAAATGGATGTGCAGCTCTACCAACAGTCAGCAAAGCTGGATCCGAACCGCTCTTGAAAGTAGAACATGAGGCCAATCAGTAACTGTGTACAATGTGTACGCCCCAAATCAGTATAGAGAAAAAGAGATCTGCTAGGAAACCTTGACAGCAAGTATAGAAATGGATCGAAACACTAATCTCATTGTAGCAGGAGACTTTAACCTGGTGTTGCACGCAAATGAAAAAAGAGGAGGTAATTTCACTTCTGATCCTTTCAGAAGCCGATTAGAGGCCATACTTCAGGACCACGATCTAGTTAATATCAGACCCAAAAATCGTAGATATACCTGGAGCAACAGACGTATTGGCACCAGCAACATCATGGAACGACTTGATCGTTTTCTTGTTAGCATAGACTACCTCTCCACTTTTTCAATAGGATACTCAAGCATCCTCAATATGTCGGCCTCTGATCACTATCCGATAACGCTAAATCTCCAAAACCATTGTCCTCTCGGGCCCATCCCCGTCAAGTACAACGCAGTTTAGAATCGATCTTCAGCTGCAAAAGAAGTGGTGCAAGCGGCTTGGATTCATCATGTAGAGGGATCTCCGACTCATACCTGGGAGACAAAATTGAAAAGAGTAAGGCAGGATTTAAAGAATTGGGCAAAGAGTAATTATCAAGAGCCAGAGAAGAATAAAAAGAAAATCAAGCAAGAGCTGGAGGAGGTGCAACAGAGAATTGAAACGCAAGGGCTATCCCATTGAACAAGGAACAAGAAGGCAAACTCTATGCTCAACTGTGCCAAATCCTCAGGGAGGAAGAAACAAAGTGGAGATTAAAATCGAGGCAGCTTTGGCTGCAGGAAGGAGATAAAAATACTGCATACTTTCATAACCAAGCTACAGTGAGAAAGATCAGAAACACAGTGAGCGCTATAATGGATGATGAAAGAAATCGTTATAGCACCCAGGAGTCAATAAAAGAGGCAGCCACAAGGCATTTCAGTAAGTTATTGACTGAAGACAAAGGCGCAGAGAATTACTCAAGCATGCTCCAGCATATGCCTAAAAGAGTTACACAAGAGATGAACAACAAGCTCATGAAAGAAGTAGAAGAGGAGGAAGTCAAGGCAGCCATCTGGAGTTTACACCCGGACAAGGCTCCAGGACCGGATGGGTTCCCCATTAGCTTCTATCGGGAATACTGGACAATGATAAAGAAAGACCTCTTAAAGATGATTCGTTGGGTAATGAAAAAAGGTAAAATGGGAGAATTTACTAATTCCACTTATCTAGCCTTGATTCCGAAAGAAAATCGCTCTTCCTCCTTTTCGAGATTCCGACCAGTTTCATTATGTAACTCAGCTTATAAAATCATCTCAAAAATCTTAGCAACCCGGCTTAAACCCCTTCTCCCTTCTGTGATCTGTGAAAATCAAGGAGGATTCCTCCCAAACAGGCATATATCAGACTCTATTCTTCTTGTACAAGAGGCCATCCACTCGAGCTTAACCAGGAAGGAAAAAGGATTCGTTCTAAAGCTGGACCTTGCAAATGCCTTTGACAGAGTAAGGCGCTCCTATCTGTTTGCTATCCTTCATAAAATGGGATTCGATCCCTCTTTCACCACTATGATTGCTGCATGCATAACTGGGCCTTGGATATCTCCCTTGATAAATGGGAGACCATGTTCAGCCTTCCAATCTTCTCGTGGCCTCAGACAAGGCTGTCCACTTTCGCCCTATCTGTTTATCCTCATGGCTGAATCATTCAGTCAAGCATTGGATTACAACCGAAGAGTAGGACTTATAACAGGCATCAAGATTGAACAAGGAGCAAAGAACATCAATCACTCACAGTTTGCAGACGACATTTTGTTGATAGGAGGAGCCTCAACAACAATAGCAAGGAGATTTAAAAAGCTCTTGGACCAATTCATGGATTACTCAGGAGGGAAAGTCAACCAGGCAAAGAGTTGCATCTATGGATGGAACACAACAAATCACATCATTCACAGTATTGCAAGCATTTTTGGAGTTCCCAGCAAACTAACTTGGAATCATTTTTCCTATTTAGGAATGCCAGTTAGTCTGGGACCTCTAAAAGCCGACACTTGGAATGAGATACTTGACAGAATAGAGAGGAAAGTGCAACAATGGGGCACAATGTGGCTGAACCCAGCAGGACGGCTAATCCTTCTAAAATCAGGTATTACATCTCTTCCCTCATATCGCTTTTCCTTATATCATGCTCCTGCTATCTTCCATCAGAAAATGGAAAGAATTCTTAGACAATTCCTCTGGCAAGGAGGGAAGACAGTCAAAACAAATTTAATCTAGTGGGATGGAAGAGCATAATCCGAGCAAAGGAAAAAGGTGGACTGGGCATCAGGTCCCCAAAATTTCTTAACTTGGCTCTAGGAGCAAAAATAGTTTGGAGACTGATCACAGGTCCAACAACGTGGTGGAAGAAAGTTCTGGAGTTAAAATACTTAAATTGCACAAGGCAGTAGCTCCTGGACTCTAATATACCTAACAGAGATTGCACAAAAATTTGGCAACTATGTAAGAAGGCAATTCCCTTTATGCGACAAAACATCTCTAAGGTCCCAGGAGGGGGAAGCAGCATCAACTTCTCCAACGACAAAATCCTAGGGCAGCAACCTTTGGGATCCAAAGCAGAGGTAATTCCGATTGTAACTTGGCTCAACAATAAAGGCCTTTATCATCTTTCTCAAATAGCAAAATGGGACACCCACACTCGTGCATGGATAGGATGGCATCTTCCGGACCCTCCCAATATTCTAGAAGACAGCCTCAACGCTCTAAAGAAGTTTCTTCACAGCAAAGCTCCGGTTCAAGAAGGCAGCATGGATGGGTATCGATGGGATCCAACAGGCACCCATTACACCGTTAAAGCTGGGCACCAATATCTCTGTGACAGCACCTATCAAACGGAAACTTGGAACCAATGGAAATTAGTGTGGAAAGCAGAAGCGCCACCCAAAGTCAAATTTTTTATTTGGCTGCTCCTGAGAGGGAAAACACTGACAGTGGAGAATCTAAGAAAGAGAGGCATTCTGGGCCCATCCAGGTGCCCAAACTACTGCAGATCAGAGGAAACTATGCAGCACCTATTTTTAGAATGCCCGGTGGCAGAAGAATGCTGGAAGAGGATGGCCTCAATTGGAGAGTCAACCTGGGAATCTCAGAGCACCATAGGAGAAACGATCCATAAATGGAGGAAGAACTGTCCATGGAAGGAAAAAAGAAGCCAATTGGCGCAAAGAGTATGGAACACTATACCATACACTCTCCTATGGCACATTTGGTTAGCAAGAAATGGTAAGGTCTTCCAGGAGAAGGGATTTTGCATTAGAAAAATTTGTCATAAAGCTAAAACACTGGCTCTTGAAGCAATTACAAATAATACCAGAGGCAGGATTGATGCAACAAATTACAGTGTAAAAGAGAGGAATTTCCTCAGCTACGCCCTGGAGAATATACCTAGAGCTCAAGAAACTAGTAGGCAGGGAAAAAAGGTAAGAGAAGAAAATAGGGGTTGGAAACTGAGGCTAAAGGAGGAGGAATTCTCTAAATGGTTGAGCAACTGCAATAGGTTATGTTTATTTTTTGATGGCGCAGCTAAATCAAATCTGGGGCTGGCGGGTGCAGGGGGCCTCATTTGTAACGCAAATGGGGAATGTATCCTTCGTTTCGAATGGGGGCTAGGGGAAAATTCCAATAACAGAGCAGAAGGGTTGGCTCTGTTCCAGGGGCTCACTCAATTTATCAAACTCGGGATCATGAAGGCAATCGTATTTGGGGATTCATCCATAATCATCCGCCTTATGGTATATTGCCAGAGCTCCCCAAATATCCTCCTCCAGCAAATAAATCAGCGAAACCAAATCCTGCACGCAACAATGGAAGAGGCCAGCTACCACCACATCCTACGTGGCCTGAACAAGGAGGCGGATAAGCTCGCCAAAAAAGCCTGTGAGCGCCCCATTGGAATTCTGTGCTGTAACTCCAGCGTGTCAATGCAACCTTTACCATGACCACTGTAATTCCAGTCAACAATAAACGACCGTCATCATTCAGAACCAGAAGGAAAGTCCAGGTAATCCGTGTCGAAGACAGAGTAGGACGGCTCGATAGGATTTTGTTCAAAAATGCAATCGGAAGGGTGATCCGAAACATGCGAAAGCACAAGGCTTCAGGTAAGAAATGTCTCTTCACAATGACCACCCATACCCTGCGGGATCTGCATCTGATTTCTAGGCGCAAGCACATTCCCGTGACTCACAACAGCTTATCCTCCCGAAGTGCTCAAACAAGCTCTATTAATACAGTGAAGAAGAGAACCCTCCATCACATTCAGCAAGACTGCCCGAGCGATACTTGGCATTTCTGTGTCTGGAACAGCGAAAGGCGTAGTAGGGAGTTAAAGGAGTTATTTGAGATAACGACGCGATCAGAAGACTGCCTCCATTGCGCAGATCTGCAGGCAGAATTTGACGAGCTAAGGTTGCAGCATCGTACTATGCAGGATCAAGTCAGGAGCCTGAAGACAAGAATGGAAGACCAATATAGGATTCTGAATGAGAAATACAGGACAGAGATCAATCTCTTCCTGCATAGAGCATCATCCCTCTATGAACAGTTGAGAAACCTGGCAAACCGCTGCAGCCACTCAGAGGAGTCGATGGACAAAAAGAACAAGGAAGCTCCCAGCTCCTCTAGCGCAAAGCAGGTGGAACCAGACCCAAATCCAGAAGAGTCCACGGCTAGGCAGATTAGTCATATAGATATAGATTAAATATGCTTTGCAGTTGTAAATTTTGGTCTTTACAGTTTATTAGGATCTACAGCAGTTTAGGAAGTTTTAGAAGCAGAACTACTAGAACAAGGATCAAGGAAGAGCCCCATTTTGTAATTCCTTTGATCCAAGATACTCAGAAAATATTGTGTGTATGGAGAACTGACTCATTTTTTCAGCCCATAATATAGCAACCGAACTTTGTCTAAAAA
>APFE031252221.1:70165-106883 GCA_000404065.3 Pinus taeda
AAAAAAAAAAAAAAAAAAAAAGTGTTATTCCAGCATCAACAATTTTCGTTTTTAGCACTATTTTATATGTTTTTACGAGGTTTTTTTGGCCATAGTTCCCGTTTTGAGTTTATAGTTCCAATTTCAAAGTTTACATTGTTTAGTCACTCTTTTCCTCTAAAAAGTTGAATCCTACTGAGCTCTTGGGCTCCTTTATTTATACAAAAATGATTGAGGGGCTAACCTCCTTGGAAGGAGGCATGCCTACCTCCAAAACCCAATAAAAGTGGATCTAGTTTCTTGATATCCTCGCAACCACTAAGCGTAGTAACTACCCAATAGGCAATTGAGTTCTAGGTGAGTTAATGCAAGGAACGAGCCTCCTACATTCCCTCCAACTAGTCTCCAATACTCTCTGACACAATCAATGCTCCTTGTCCTACACATTCAACATGTTAGGCTATGAGATAGATAAATAGTCCTTAACCCTCATAATGAAAACATTATAGTCCAAAAACATGTCTTCAAATTCAAAGAGAGAGGTAAAAATATGTTGAAGGATTGCCATATGGGCCTTGATTTATACCTATTTAGGAGGCCCATCAACTATCGAGACCCCATGTGTAAGGACCTGCGGTCCAAGAACTCACCACCGGTGCGAAGTGCGATGGAGAGCGCATGAGCAACTTGGGAAAAATATGTGAAGGCAAGTTCAAACTTGATGTGCATGGAGTTATGGACGCATAAAGGGAGAAGAGTGAGTTGTTTATACGCGTGGGAGCATGAACGATCACCCACGGGGCCGACCTACAAGAGTAGCAAGGCCGACTCACATTTAGAAGAGTTTGCGATGAAGTTTGAGGGCGTGGGCAGGTCGGCTGGACAGCCACGACCTTGCCTTGCCGCTCATATATATTGTGTACGCATGGAGCTCATTTGGAAGGCAATCGCTCATCGCTCATCCAACGAAGAAGAAGTGTGTGGAACGAGTCTAGCCACAACAATAGAAGGAAGTCGCATACGGTGATGCGCCCAACTTTGGGCGAGGCTACACGGAGGAGAAACACGTTGTCTTGGTTTGGGTGAGGGCGCAGGCGGAGGAGCGGCCGCCGGTTGAAGTGTAGGGCGTGCGCGGGTGTGTGGCGCCTGGGTTGTGCGAAGGAGCGCTCGATGGTGAAACGAAGGGTGAACTCTCGGTTTGTGCGACGACTTGGCACAAGTTCTTGGGTGACTCGGGTGAGTGCCCGCCCGTCGTGCAAGTGTGCACGGTGTGACTTTTGGTGAAGTGTTGAGATTGTGAACGAAGGAGTGTCTCGTGTAGAGGCGCCCATGTGTGGCGACTTGGAGGTGTGCTCAAGTTGGGCAAACAACACGATCGTGCGACAAGGTGAACGAAGGGTTGGTGAGTCGTGCGGCGACCGTGCGGAGGTGCCGACGAGCTAGGCAACCGAGTTTTGCCGAAGATTGTAAATCTGGCTAATTATAAAACTTGGAGTTTCCAAGTATACTTGTAAAGCTTGTAAATTGTAAAAGATTGTATAATATATTATCGGGAAAACTCATTGTTTAGGGAGTTGCCCCTCCCTTTATACTATGCAATTGTGTTCTTCATGTATAATTGTTGATGTTAATGAATGTGTATGGGTGTTCATTGGCATAAAGGAAACATTAATAATACTTGGTTGCGAAACACAAACTAAGTAGGAATAAGTGGTTAGGCGTAGTCCACGAACATAAGTATTGGTGAAAAGAAAGTGTTCGGTGGTGCCGCACCTTGCCAAGTGCGGTTGAAAGACTACTGCCGGCCTGGGGGCATGACAGTTGGTATCAGAGCAACTGATTCGAGCATTGAATGTTGAAGTTGCTACACAACTACGCTAAAGTGAAGTTGGTATCAGAGCTCGGTTGGAGCTAGTGTTAGAGCAGGGTTGCTCGTGACGAAGTACAGATGGTATTGAAGCTGATTCAGGGTTGAAGAAGCTTGACAGTTGATGACAGTGGAAACAGGTACTTGCAAGTGAAGGAAGTTGTTTCACATACAAGTGGAACAAGGGCTGGTTCATGTCTTGCAGGGAACTTGGAGAAGGCTGAAAGGAAAAGATGGTGGATGAACCTATGACAGGTGAATCTAGCCATGATGTAGGTGAAGTCTTCCGGTACAAAGTGTTGGAACAAATGGGTCGATGGAGTTCTAACTGGGTTTCGATGAAGGCTTAGAACATGAAGATTTGATAAAGTTGTTCGGAACTAAGGAGGGAACTTGAAGAACTCAAAATCCAATGCGGAAGTACGATAGATGGTGAACTCAAGGAACTTGATGAGGAGATCCGACAAAGTGGTCTTGGTCTTCAAGAGCTCTTGGATGAAAGAGCCTAGTTAAGGAAGAAAAGTGCCATGGTGGAAGCCGAAATCAAGCAAATTGAGGAAGAGATAAAGAAGAAGCTTCTTGGTAAGAAGATCGTTGTAATTGAACAGGAAGAGCTCGACTACATTGACAGGCTAGGAACTCACTACCAAGACAATCCAGAGGATGTTCAGAAGCTTAGTTCTATGGAAGTAGTCAATGGACACTTGGTTGGTGCACTTGAGCAGAATGCAATGGAGGACAAGCTTGAAGGGAATCAAGCTAGACCAGGATCGAGTTGCTTAGAAGAGCCAAGCAAGGAAGTGAAGTATCTTAAGAGGAATGTCAAGATGGAGCATAAGCCAATTGGCACTTCTGAGGCCGAATTCTTGAAGAAGGTTGCTGATGTGAGACACAAGATAAAGCTGACAAAAGGAGGTGATTCCTTGAAGCTGAGTTTTGTGCAAGTGACCGTGAAGGGCAAGAGATTTGCAGCTTTGGTGGATACGGGAGCTACTCATAGCTTCTTAAGCAGGAAAGCAACAAAGTATTTTGGGAAGAAAGCAAAGATGGAGAGGGAATGGAGTGCTTTCAAAGCAGTCAACTCTACCATGAAAGATGTTATTGGTGTGATGGAAGACACTCAGGTGAGAGTGGGATCGTGGTTTGGAAAGTTGGACTTGAGGATCATGGACATGGATGATCATTCTATGGTGTTGGGGCAAGATTTTTTGAGGCTTGCACAAGCCATACCAATGGTGGACTGGGACATTCTCTTGATCACAGCTGAAGGAAGAACCATGTTGGTTCCGATGAATAGAAGGAGTTGCTTGGGGTATAGACCGAGGATGAATTCTATGACTTTGTATCCCAAAGATCCGAATGTGAAGCATGAGGATGTGGAGCAAAGAGGAATTGGGAGTATGACTCAAACAACAAAGGAAGGGAAGTTGATTGACTTCGTTGCAAGAGCGAGGAAGAATGAAGTAAGTGAGAGGACAGTCTCACGAACCTTGAAGCACTTGACAGAGACATCTTCTATTGATGATCTTCACAACGGAGTTGCGGAAGAAGGGAGTCCGAGTACTACTTCAGAGGCAGTGGTTGATGAGGATTATGAAGGTAGAGATCCGGCTGGTATAGTGGATTTTTGCAGGTATGCTATGGGCATATATGACTTTAGGTCACAAAGGACAAGCTTAGGGAGCTTGGGTGTACATGTGAGGAGATTGAGGCTGTGCACAGATACTTGAGGACACAACATCAATCTGATACATGGGTGGATGAGAGTCAGGGAGGAAACTTCCCGGCCCTCCTTTCTCTATAGACAACCTTGGAGATGGGTTGGTGCAGGGACCTTGATTGGAGGAGGCTGCACCAACTTAAACAAGGGGCCTTGGGAAGAGGCTTCTTTATGATAGATTGCAGACTTGGATGCAGATGGCCAGATGTTGGGATGGAGTCTACATGGGTTGGACATCATGGACAACTAGAGTCATGGGAATCAGGTTGGAGATACGGGGCATGACATTTATGCAGGGACATTATGCAAGAGCATGTGTAGAAGTGTCATTCATGGAAATTCTATGGGGAATGCCGAAGCAAAGGATGTTGTGCAGATGTTGTTGTGACATGGAGATGTATGAGCCAGTGGAGAGGTTGTACACTCTTGTGCAACAAGGCGATGGGCTGAACATGTTGCAGATGGGATGGAGATTCCATGGACCTGAGCATGGGAATTGGAAAAATTCTTGATGAGTCCGAGATGTAGTAGAAGTCAGGGAAAGACTGATGGGGACATAAGGATGTGCATTCTTGTGGTTTGGGTGTATGGTTGGATTAGCTACCCAACTAGTTCGAGTCATGAGGGGTACCAATGTGCAGAGGGATGTGACTATCAGGCCTACACTTGACGAGGAGCATGCAGAGGTGTGTTCTAATGGAAGACTACAGGATGAGGATGACACATGATGGAGATGGGAGTTCTACATATGTTGCAGGGATGTTTGCAATATGTGGAGGAGTTGATATCATGGATAAGACTGTTCGGATATGGAAATCTTGATCTTGGTGGACGGCTACCAGGATGGTATGTTGTCGAGGACGACAACGACTTCAGGTGGAGGAGGATGTAAGGACCTGCAGTCCAAGAACTCACCACCGGTGCGAAGTGTGATGGAGAGCGCACGAGCAACTTGGGAAAAATATGCGAAGGCAAGTTCAGACTTGATGTGCATGGAGTTATGGATGCATAAAGGGAGAAGAGCGAGCTGTTGATATGCGTGGGAGCATGAACAATCACCCACAGGGCCGACCTACAAGAGTAGCAAGGCCGACTCACATTTAGAAGAGTTTGCGATGAAGTTTGAGGGCGTGGGCAGGTCAGCTGGACAACCACGACCTTGCCTTGCCGCTCATATATATTGTGTACGCATAGAGCTCATTTGGAAGGCAATCACTCATCGCTCATCCAACGAAGAAGAAGTGTGTGGAACGAGTATAGCCACAACAATAGAAGGAAGTCGCATACGGTGATGCACCCAACTTTAGGCAAGGCTACATGGAGGAGAAATGCACTGTCTTGGTTTGGGTGAGGGCGCAGGCGGAGGAGCGCCCGCCGGTCGAAGTGTAGGGCGTGCACGGGTGTGTGGCACCTGGGTTGTGTGAAGGAGCGCCCGATGGTGAAACGAAGGGTGAACGCCTGATTTGTGCGACGACTTGGCAAAGGTTCTTGGGTGACTCGTGTGAGCGCCCGCCTATCGTGCAAGTGTGCACAGTGTGACTTTTGGTGAAGTGTTGAGATTGTGCACGAAGGAGTATCTCGTGTAGAGGCGCCCATGTGTGGTGACTTGGAGGTGCGCCCAAGTGGGCAAACAACACGATCGTGCGACAAGGTGAACGAAGGGTTGGTGAGTTGTGTGGCGACTGTGCGGAGGTACCGACGAGCTAGGCAACCGAGATTTGTCGAAGATTGTAAATTTGGCTAAGTATGAAACTTGGAGTTTCCAAGTATACTTGTAAAGTTTGTAAATTGTAAAACACTGTATAATATATTATCGGGCAGACTCATTGTTCAGGGAGTTGCCCCTCCCTTTATACTGTGCAATTGTGTTCTTCATGTATAACTGTTGATGTTAATGAATCTGTATGGGCGTTCATTGGTATAAAGGAAACATTAATAATACTTGGTTGTGAAGCACAAACTAAGTAGGAATAAGTGGTTAGGCATAGTCCACGAACATAAGTATTGGTGAAAAGAAAGTGTTCGGTGGTGCCGCACCTCGCCAAGTGCAATTGAAAGACTACTGCCAGCTTGGGGGCGTGACACCATATCTCCTTCAACCATTAGCCATTCCAAGTCAATTTTGGAAGAAGTTTCAATGGATTTTATTACAGGTTTACCCAAATCCGAAGGAAAGAGTGTCATTATGGTAGTGGTAGATCGAATGACAAAGTATGCTCGTCTTTGCTCTCTTTTTCATCCTCTTAAAGCAACTATGGTAGAATCATTTATGGAGACAATCCAAAAGCTGCATGGAATACCAAATATTATTTTAAGTAATAGAGCTCCAATTTTCACGGGAAATTTTTGGACTGAAATATTTGCTTGTTTTGGTATTCAATTGGCTCACAACTCATCTTACCATCTTCAATCTGATGGACAAATTGAAATTGTGAATAAATGTTTAGAAGGATATATATGTTTCTTTGCATATGATAAACAAATAGAATGGGTCAAATGGTTTCCCTTGGTAGAATGGTGGTACTACACATACTTCCATACTTCGTAAAAAATATCACAATTTATGGCACTTTATGAATATCATCCCCCATCTATCACATCACCCTTTAGAGGGCTATAAAGGCTTGAGCGGTAGGCGACCACATCCAACACCAATAAGTGGTTCTAAAACTATTGAAGGATAACTTGGTTATGGCGTAAAATAGGATTAAACAACAACTAGATCAACATTGTAGTGAAAGGGAACTTGAAGTGGGGGATTACATATTTGTGAGACTATAACCATATAAGCATATGTTCCTTAAGAAATAAAATAAGGACAATAAATCATATCTAAGATATTATGGCCTCTATAAGGTGTTCCAGAGGATTGGAAATATGTCCTACAAATTGGAGTTTCCTCCATCTTCGCATGTACATCTAGTCTTCAATGTTTCTTGCTTAAAGAAGGCCATCGACGATAAGGTCCCAATATAAAATCTTCTACCAAAGATCAGTGATGAAGGGAAAATAATAATAGGACTAGAAACATTTTGGAAACAAGGACTAAGAAGTTGAGAAATCAAGCAATTACTAAGCACCTCAGCAACATGGGAAGATGAGTGTTTCATGCAGAAACTGTAACAACCCCTCCCACATTTACCCAGTTTCACTGGCCTGTCGAGGTAAACATGAGGTGAGGGCTACTATGATGTGACCCAACTTCCTAATTATAGTTAAGGGAGTGGAGTCGACAAAATGAAACTTTACTGACCTTCCTGAAGAGCTACAAGACACTCAGGAGCTAAATAACCACTCCCCAGTGCCCAAACCTTGAGTTGGAATGGTTTTTAGTGACCTAGGCTCCCAATCACACACATAACGAGGCCTCCATGCAGTTGAGGGCCTCCAATCACATGCATAAGCCTACCAAGGTGTGGTTATGACCGAAATTCCTCAGTTCAGAGGGTATGGTCCTGGATTCTGAGCCTAAATTCCAGGTCAGCCTCCAAACCACTACCCTAAACTCAATGAGACTTTCCAAAATGACAAGTAACATCAGGAAAAAACCATCCATACCAAACTTGATCAAGGACCTGACCTAACTAGGCCTAACCATGACAGTCATTTCCTTAAACATATTGAGAACATGTAATCTACATGTCATGAATGCACATCTGAACATAGGGGTTTGATAACTATCTGAGAATCATCAAGAAGGTATAACACCCTCTCATAATATTTGTAATAACATTTGTTAGCTTATGCATTCATTAACCATTCGTTAACAAATCAAACATATCAAGGGCCATAGCGAGAACCTGTTATGGAACCATGTTTATAACCAACATATAACCCGAATAATAATCATGATAAAAAATCCATCAAAGCTGCATAATAACAAGTACAAGTAAAAATAGAATACAATAGGAAAGAGCTCTTATTAACATATGCAAAAGCCAACCAAGTCAGGGACTTCCACGTACCACCCGACCATAGATTGAGCTGAACCAAATCTTTCTTTCAACCAATCACCCTCATGCCATATTCTGAGCATGAATGTGGGACTCAAGACATAAACAACCAGTGCTTCCCAGAGATTAAAACACCTCCACCCTTTTGCTCCCACAATCTCACCAAAACTGGTCAAGAGATCACATAAGCAAACCAATACATAAACAACCAAGGCTTCCTGGAGATTAAACCACCTCCACCCTCAGGCTACCCCGATCCTGCCAAAATCAGTCAAGAGATCACCATGCCCAAAATAAGCTTGGATGCCTTAGAATTTCTTCACTAATACCTTGAGGAATTTTCCTATCTGCACCCATCTTTTGAGGGCTTCCTATAAATTAAACCACCTCCACCCCAAACCCTTGGGAATTTTCCTAAGGCCACCTCACCCGGTTCCAAAACCATATGACAATCCAAAGCTCAACTAAATAAAAGAACCCCATCACACCGTTGCTATCTATACATGGCAAGGCAAGGCTAAAACCACTGTCACACCTAGAAAAACCCATGCCAATGATAACAAGAGAACCAAATACACACATGAATGTGCCATGCATTCACAAACCAGCTAGGAAACCACACATGCAACATGTTATCTACAAGTCTTCCTGTTGAAGCTACTTGATCCAATTTTTCCTTACTAGTCCCTTGCTTTTCTTTGCTTCCTTGTCCTTCCTTTCTCCAATGCTAGAGTGCTCCAAGAATGCTTTAAGTGTGTAAGAGTATGAGAGAATAGAGATATCTCCAAAACTAAACCAAGGTTGTGAACTGATCCTCAAAAGTATTTTTATTATTGAGCCGTATATTTTCTTCATTTTCCTCAATTTTTCCTTCAATTTTCCTCTCATGAAAACATGCGAGCTTTCATCTCCATTTTCTCCTATTTTCATAAATAAAATGCCAATTGATGCCTCTTTGCCTTTGCCAATTTCCTTAGCCATAATAACCAACAAGTGATGCCCACTAGGATGTTTTGTACAACATTCAACTTGGAATACGTGTCCCATGACCTTGGTCTTATTTTTTGCCTTTATTAACTTTATTACATGAACATTTAACCTGGGGTTGTTACAGAAACACCCACAGATAGTCAACTATTGAGGACAACACTTCTTTGAAGGGGAGGGGCATGTTAAGCCCACTTTACCCCAAAAACCCCTCATTAAGCCCTAGATATTGAATTATTAAATTTCTATCGCCATATTGTTATGTAGACTATAACCCATCATGGTCCCATTTTAATATAATTATATCCTTTGTCTTATATTTATATACTAATTAGACCTAGTATGAGGATCATCAAATATGGTTTTATTCATTTTATTTATTGTATAAGAACATTTCCTCCTCAAAGTGTATTATAATTATTGGTTTCTTATCATTGTTAAGGAATAAGGATCATAACAGTTACTTTGCTTCCCCAACAATTCAACGAAGCAATTATTTATAGCCTCATCCTAGTATTATTAATATCCATTCCCATCCTAGGCCATATACAAGTGATGGTTGAAATTATAAGCCTGCTCAACCTGCTTTTGGTATTATACGTTGGCCTGCTAGGTCTATTCATGTCTCAGCTACCCATATTCTAGATCACGTGACCCTGTTAGTTTCCTCATTTGCCAAGCCTTTTCCAAAATAGTCCATCCCTACAATCCTAAAAGAGAAAGGAAACAAACCCATGACCAAACCTAACTTGGGCTCCACTAACTCTACCTTTACTTCTAAACCTTGTATAACTAAGGATAAGTTAGAAGGAAAATGAGAAGTGTCCTTTTGGGATTGACATCCAAAGACATGGTGACCTTTATTTATTGTTATTTTCATAAATTTGATGCATAATATCTTGGACATGAAGATACTTACAAGCACTTTTTTAGTAACTTTAGATATATGTCTGTGTGTGTGTGTGTGTGAGGCACAAGGTTATGTGATGGTTATAGCATGATTTTATATGATATACTTACTGATTTATTTGCTTTAAAATAATTGGAGTTACAAGGAGAAAAGTAAATATTTAATAGATATAAAAATAGCCTAGTGAGAGTCCACTTGCTTATAGTTGTATTTACTTTAAAGATTCATAATCTATTCCATTTTCGTAAAATACTTTCCTATTTTCATAAGTTAATAAATAAAACTAGTTAGAGGAAGTTCAACGAATAGCTTATTTTCTATTGGCATAAAAGTAAAGGGAATTACAAATGAAATAAGATAATTCTTTGTAGAAATATGCTTTCACTTGAAATATTATTATTATTCTTCTATTTATCCTTTTTAAGTATTCTATGACTAAATTTGTCTTGTTGATAGGAGGGGACAACTTGAAAAGGTAGCGAAAAAATATATTTTGGCCTTTTTTGTTTTTGTCCTTCATGGTTGATTGTTTTGATTTATTTATATTTTTCATTCTATTTAGAGGCTTTGAGTTATTTCAATGTTATTTAGCGTGATCTATTGTAGAATGTAACGAGATTTAGTGATTACTTGGAATGATCCAATAATAACTTTTGTTATTACTTTCTTTAGGAACCTCATTGCCATTGTATGATTCTTCAACTTCATGGCATCTAAAGTAATCCTTTGATCCTAACCCTCAAAGGGGTTTGTAAGGGCACATTTTAGTTAAGACTCAAATTGGCTTTTAATAATGAAATTTGTTGTTTTCTTTTAAACTTGACCTAAGCTTTCCTTAAACTTATTATTGTTTATTCATTCACTTATACATATACAAATTGTTTTTCTTATTCTTAGCATCTTGATTTATTTTGCTTTAATATATTTAAAAATAAAAAATTGTATAGAACAAAAAAAGTAATTTCCAGACAGAGAGATTAAGGTCTTAATTTGGTTGTACATTATCAAGGCTAGAAGCCCTAGTTACATTCTCACCTATTTCTCCTCCTAAGGTTCAAAAGTGTTGCACGAGAAGTATTTGAGCTTCTATTTGTTAACTATATTGAGTTTTTAAACATAGCATAATGACGTTGAGGATTGTTTAATGGTACAAGGAAATTAAGGGAATAGGAAAATGCAAAGTCCTTTGATAAGAAAACAACATTTATTTGAAGGAAAACTTTAGGAAGATGTATGATGATAGTGATGACTCAGAGGAAAAGTTCAGGGTGAAGGAAAGAACGAGGGCCTTTGGAAGGGGAAGCTTGTCCTATTTGAAGGGGAAGGTTTGGGGACAATAAGGATGAGCTAGAGAAATTCGGAGTAGTGGTAGAAAGGGATGGATTTACACTATTGAATCAGAATAATGAAATAATTATGGTAAAACAAGTCATTGCACATTGTCTTCCAACAACCAACATTTCCACCTAAGAAATCTATGTCATTATTAGATACAAATAATTCTATATTGATTCTAGTAAGCATTACCCAACCCCATCCCATGCTTTTATGGATCTAAGTAAGGGGATGCTTCTCACTCAATGTCCTCCACTTATAGATCCAACTACAGATATGAAAACAAAGATGAATATATGGTTCATGTTCTCGTTCCTTCTAGTTATTCATAAATATAAGTGTGTTAAGGCTTGATTAACAAGCCATGCTCACAAAGCTAGGTATGTTGTGGATTCTCATGGAATTCATTGTAGGGTTTGGAAGCTATGTTCGGGTGCTCTCTACGCTCGAATGCATTTGGCAATATTAGTAATATTGATGTTGACTATGGTGGATTTTACTAAATGGGATTGATAGCATAACAATCACTAGAATGATATTTAATTTGGAAAACTAACACCTTAGACAACTAGTTAGACAATATCAAGTATATTGTCAACAGTTTGTGCGAAAGACACGTAACAACTATAAAATATAGAGATTTATATTCCCAATTTTTTATTTTATTTTAGTAGGCACGACTCAAGCATTTTTTCCTACTTTCTTTCATGCATGTAAAACAAACTTTGACAAGTTATCATTGTTTTTGACATAGATATGTTGAGGTTACCTACATTATTACATGTGTTGACATATTAAACTTGAGGTTCTCTCTTGATTTACGTAAATATTTTGAATTCATTTTAAAAAGTTATTGTTCATCTACATTGTTGTGGAACTAGTCTCCTTAGGCATATTATGAACCATGGCTTTTTGGAATTGAACAAGATTTTGATACATGAACATTATGACTAAAGACCATTGATTACTTTTGGAGGAATCATTTTGTTTAATGGAAGTAAAATTGGTTTTTTATTATTTTACTGTGACATAAATGGCTTGCCTACACCTAGTATGGTTTTGTAAGTTAATTATTATTTTCTACAATCTTCTTGCCCTGTTGCAAACAACCTTAAAATTATTGTTCTAAGGCTTCTGCGATTAGTCTTCAGTGTAGTGTTTTCTTCTTGGATTATCGCATCCATGATTATTTAGATCGACGTTTCGAGCCATCCATTGTGGCTCATCATCAAGATAGATCAAAAATATATAAGCTAGATCTCAATGGGATGAATGAATAGAGGTATGAAATGTGAGCGAGATGGAACAGGAGTGATGGTATGATGGTAGTCGACAAGTTTTAGGCCAATTTAAATAATATTTAATAATGATTACAGTTAATAGTTTTATAAGAATGTTTGGATTATAACTTAAGATTGAAATAATTATAATTTAATTAATTATATTTCATTTTTATTATAATATATAATTATAAAAAAAATTAATTTAATATTATGTTTAATCCACCTTTTATTTTTTATTTATAATATTTTAATTTTTGTTTTTGGTGTAGATTAATGTTATGATATTAATTAATAATTCTAAATAATTTTAATTTTGATTTAATTATAATTTAAAAAGATATTATTTAATTTTTGATAGAATTAGTATGATCTATGATATTAATTATTCTAATTAATATTTATTTTTTTAGTATGAAAATATTATATGATATAGATTTATTAATTCAATTTTAATCCTTGGTATAAATTAACTATAATATAATTGTATGAATTTGATTTATGATATAGATTTAATTAATTCTAATTAATTTAATATTATTTTTATTTTTAGTTAAATTCTGATATAAATTTAATTAGTTATAATTAATTTTAAATTTGATTTAATTATTAGTTTAAAAAGATATTTTATTATTTTTGTAGTATTAGTGGGATCTAAGATATTAATTAATTCTAATTAATATTTATTCTTTAGTATGAATTTAATTTTATGATTATAGATTTTAATTAGTTCTTAATTAATTTTAATATTTATTATAATTTATGAAGGTGATGTTGATATTAATGTTGATTTAATTTTTAATTATGTTTAGGATTGTAATTCAAATTAATTATAATCAGTCTTTTAATATAGAATCAATATGCATGTCTAATATATTATGGAAATTTAATTTAATTTAATTTAATTCAAAATTACAGAGTGGAATAATTAAGAATCAAAATTAGGGTTGTGATTATTTGAGAGAGGTGTAGAGAAGTGAGAAAGGTTCGAGATAAGGGTAATTCAAGAAGTTAAGGTTAAGGTTGATTTAGGAGGATAAGGTCGGAATCCAGTTGTCACTAATTTTCCATCCTTCATCACGATTGAGGTTGTTTGGGTGTTTGCCTATTTTTATGGCTTCTTTAAATTTTCTACGGTGATAATGATCGATTTTGGCCACTACACTTGAGTTTTCAATGCAGACCTGATGATTAGTTTCACTAGAATTAAAATTTATAACTACTAAAGATAAAGCCATTTGTTTACCTAACAACATGTTGTAGCGGCTACAACCACCCACCAAAATTTTGGCCTGCACCAATTTCGGAGCCTCCCTTGAGAGTTTCACTTGATGACTGCACACACACAGGTTCTCTTCGTGAGCTCGTCTGAGTCCTCGCATCCGCCTTGCTTGTTCATTTCATTCAAGTTTCTGCATGCTAGTGTCTAAGTCATGCTTGTGACCATGTACAGGTTATGTTCAAAGTCTTCGCTTCATATGTGCTTATTGTGTTCGCTATGAAAGCATATGTCGCACTCACACACAGAGTCACATTCACTATCGCACAAGCGTCGTCTCGATCAATCACGAGTGTTGTGCTTGTCACTTGCACCGTCGGTCAATCATGTTGAACATGTGTGTCTAGATGGTTTGAGTCATTTCATCGTCGAGTCATGTGAATGTACGTTTGCATGATCACCTATGCATCTTTCGATCTTCCACACACTTAGTCATTTTTGCTGAAGTCTTGACGACTAGACTCCCATCTGACAGTCGAACCATCACCCCGCCATCAACTCGATCGACTTTCAACATGAACAATGCAGAAGCACCAAGCTAGTCTTTTCAAGTTGCATTGCCCGCAAGCAGTTCAATTAGCTTCCATGTTGACCACCTTGACAGTCAGACCCAACAGTCACCCTGGGACTGACTCCCTTCAAAAATTTCTTAAAGGCCATTGAACTCACTCACTCAACTGATTGAGGAAATTGCACAGATAGGTCGGATAGACACCAAGTGCCCGTCCCTGTCTCCTTCAGAAAATTGCTTAGTTTTCCCAATCAGTCATCCAGATAGTCGACCGGCTTCTCATCCAAGAAATTGCGTAGTTTTCATGAGCAAGCCTTCTGTTGTCTAGCAGTCCGCTCACCTCAAAAATTGTGCAGAGATGATCAGTAGGCCGACTTCCCAGCTTCAGTGCAATTTCCTTGCCAGGAGCTCCTAGCAGCACACTGCCAGTTCCCTCTAGGAATTGTGCAGTTTTTGCTGCCAGTGACTGAGCAAACAACTGCCAGTTCCCTCTGGGAATTGTGCAGTTTTGGCTACCAGTGTCCCCAGTAGCCAACTGCCAGTTCCTTATGGAAATTATGCAGTTTTGGCTACCAGTCTCCTGGGCAGTTCCTCCCAAAAACTACACAATTTCTGCCTGCTGACCCTTCATGCAGCTCAGCATGTTCCTCTAGAAAATTGTGCAAATATGGTTGTCTAGCCCCCATTACCCATTCGTTCTGAAAAATGCGCAAAGCATGCCTGCCTTTCCTTCCTGCAGCCCGATTGTCCCTCCCAAAATTTGTGCAATTTTGCCTCTCAGCCGAGCTAGACCTCGCAAGCAGTCACTGTCGACTCAAATTGCCCGTCTCCGTCACTGAGTGTTGCACATTTTTCACCAGCAGTGCCCGGAGCCATCCGAAATGATCATGTGCCATGGTAGACTAGGAGGTTTTGGATTTGATGTCGTCTCATCATGAGTGATTGTAGGTACAAGTACACCAACAAACTTGGCAAGACAGCGAATGGGATGAATGAAGGGAGCACATGCAAAAGGACAGGTTCACCAATGGATGAACGAATGAAGCATGTGAAGCAGATGAAAGCGACGAACATGCACCTTCGCAAACAGATGAGCCTGTCAAGCCTTCTAGTATGCAAGCAAGAAACAACATGCTAAAGCTTCATCAAGCGAACAAAGGACCATCAAAAACTCTGTGCACTTCGTCATGCAGAGGTGAAGCTATGATACACCATGAAGACATCCATCACCTAGCAACATTGTAGATTGACATGCACTCCAGCAATAGCATGACTCTACCAGCATTGTCATGTCATGTCAATTCATGTCAAGTCATGTCGAGTCATGTTGAGTCATGTCACCCACATCTCCACTATGGGATAGGTTGTCAATCAATGTGATGTAACGTGGAAGTCCAAGAGACCCACTTATTGAACAAAGAGTCATGTAAGTCAAAAAGCCATGGAAGCCAAATGGTCATGAGGGTAGTTGAACGACAAAAGAGTCAGTTTCACCCTTGGCTATAAATATCCCCTCATTTGTAAATGCAAAGGACTTTTTCACCTCAGCGCCTCCCGCATAGCCAAGAGAGTCTGTAATATTTTCTTTGAGGAGTAAGTAGTGGCTCCAATGCCCCACACTCCGGGTTAGTGTTGTATGGTGTAACGACGTGTCTTGAAACTTTCGCTTAATTCAGAAGCCTGCTAACAGGCCAACATGTTTTCACACATGTATTGTATTTGTTGTAAAACTAATATTTAACACTTGTAATGCATGTTGCTTTAACTTGTGTTCTACATATTAATTGCTTCATTTGTTGTAATGCATAATCTATTAATGGAAATGTGTTATGTGTTATGTATGTTGTTAACACTGTCTCGCCCATGTAGACTGCTCTTCCAGACACCAGACAGACCTTTCACATGAAGTTTGTTGTAACAACCATTGCGCTCGTTCAAACTGATCCGTTGAGTGTTGTACGTGTTATCTTACATTGTATGTTGTGACTACCGCATTCGTGTGGGCTGCTCCTCTGGAAGATGTGCATGTCTTGTTGTGTTGTGTGTTCCTAGCAGTGTTGGGGCTGCTCCCAATCGACCTATAACTCACTCTCACCCTCTCCCTTGATAGTGAAAGAACCATTGACACAAGTGACACTTACACTCACCAGGCATGTGAACCTCACTTCTCGAAGACAAAGCAAATCGAAGACAAAGCAAACCACTCTCTTGTGCTGACAAGCAAGAGTTGAGGCAAATATTTAAGATAATGGCAACCAGGCCATCATACTAGATGGGACTCCTACACCAAACGGTGTGAGGTCTAGTTAGGACTTCATACCAGGGAGATCCCTAATGTTGGCGGGTCCAGCATCGTCAACATTTTGGCGCTAGAAGGATGGCCAGATGACAAGCTGAGTCCTCACATCTGTTTTGAATCTCTACATATCTATCATGACTAACTACCAAGTTTCTCTTATGGGGTGTATGTCTTATGGAAACGGTTTCATCATCTCGAAAAAGCTCTCGAATAACTTGTCTCATAAAACATTTGATGGTGGAGGCTACGTAGCCTTGGTTAAGTGTATGGTCGTCGTTGTAGGCTCATGCGAAAGACATGGATTCTTTGAAGAATACATGAGTTGCGCACTATTCATCTACATGCTTTGAGGGCACCCCATGCACTGGTGTGCCACGCTGCCCGAAAAACCTATTCATTCTCTTGCTCATCTGGTCACAAAGATAGACCATGCTTTCAATCACTTCGACTATAAAACACTCAACAAAGAAATTTTGGAATTACGAAAAGCACCACATGAATTCATTGATAAGTTTTACACATGCTTTTGTAATCTTACATACCGATTCCCTGAAGATGATATTGATTCAGAATTTCTCGATGGGAGATTTGAGTATCTTCTTTACATACCTGAAAATCCATAATTCTTGAAATCACTCGAATCCTGCTCATACTCCGGTGATGGAACTGCCTAATCAAGAACATGCACAGTCTCTATTGCAAGTGATTGTCCGCCTTCATTTCATCAAACAACTCCACCACTGCGAAGTGAGGTGGGAGATCATGCACACACCTCTGTTGAACTATCACATCCTCCCACCCCTCCTGCTCTTGATATTTGTGTGTATTTGGCTTGGAAGCCTATTGGTTGTTACATTGATTCGTTCCCTCGACCTCCGTCCTTGTGTTCTATTGATCCTGCAGATTGTACTATCTTGTGTTCTTCCATTCCGGACTCCCCACCTGTTGTGAACAAGGATCAAGTTTTCGACGGATTTGGTGTTATGCAGCCAACCTGCGCCATCATTCATGATTAGTGTGTGTGGGAATCTAAAAAAGAACCTCTGGTGAAGGATAACTCCCTTCCAGCCATGCCTCATCCACTTCATCTTGACATCCATTGTGATTTTTCCACCGCTGATTTCCCCTATGAAAACCCATTTCCGGATGCTTCTACTTCCGACCATTCACAGGACATTACATTGTGGAGAGGACACATCTTCCTTGGAAAATTCGTCCAAACTGTCATCTATCTTTCCTCAAAACACAGAGGTTGAACATCTTTTCTTCACATATAACCCTCTGCCCAATTCATCAAATCGTGAGGATGCCGACAAACATCTTGAATTTTCTGATCTTAGTTGTCATGATCTATCCACTTCTTCATCCGATCATGATGTCGATCCAACCATTGTCAATCTATCCAAGACACTGGTCTATGATGATCTATCTGTTAACGAAGTCAAAACCTTGTAGACTGTCGAGGCACTTCAACCCGATTTGATGGTTATGTGAGGTCCTCGCTGTCCTGAGGTTGGTTTCAATTCCGGTCAGGAAATTGTTGAAACACTCAAGGCTCCTCAGCACTCTTTGCTTTGCATTGAAGATCAACCAAACACCTAGATTTCACTTCCTCCACTCAAGCTACATGATCCCATCGCTCATGAGTTGGAGGAATCCTACACAAAAAGCACACATGCATAACATAAGTGACCTACCTTTCTCATGTTTGCTTGCACGTCATAGTCAAGAGAATGCACAGCCTCAACATCTGCATGTAGTGTAGCACAACAACATGGCATCTCCATAGAGCGCATGTCGCACGCGTTCACTCATCTCTGTTCCGTGGTCACTTGTAAACTCAAAGTGTGTTTGTCTTCACTATTATATCTTTCTTGTTTGTTGGTTCGCATGGTTGTCTTGTTTACGAACCATGACTTCACCAACATGGGTCAACCAATGCACTGGTGGCTGCATTGGAAGTATCACCTCACATGAGGTGGCCCATACACCATTAGCTTAGGAGTAGGATTAGTGTGTGCTTTTTCGCTTGTCTTTGCTTTCTGGTTTGCATGATTGTTTGCTTGCTGACTTGATTTATTTGCTTGCTTGTTGTTGTTTTCACTTTGTTTTCTTGGTATATTACTATTTTTGTTTCCAGAAATAAGTGTTTCCAACTACTACATTCTGGATTTTGAATAGAGTGTGTGGCTAAAATTTGAGGAAAACTCGTGACACTGCAGCACTTGGCTAGTCTTGTGTTTGCCTTCTCTGTGCTTGGTTGTAACCTTCGGTCGATGAAGTCTTGATGGAAAATATGAACCATCTGCAAGGGAAGTTTTGGTCCAACCGTGAACCTGCGTCCACACTGGGAAGCCCCATTCCTATACTCAGTCTTCTGCTATGTGTGTTCAAGCTCATCCAGCTAGTAGAAACAGAGAAGGGGAAAATCTAAACGAGCAAAACTATGTCAGAGGTCTTACATGCTTCTCTAAAGGAACAAACTCTTCTACTCTCAATAAGTCGGGATCCCTCTTCTGCCCCAAAAATAAATAAGTGCCTATGCACAATACTCTTGAAAAATACAAAGGCGAAGGAAGAGAAAGGCTTCTTGCGCAGAGAGGTGAAGCATGCAACTCCACCGGGGTACTGACCAGGCTCGCTGGTAGTGGAGCAATGTGTGTGTTCCCGCGTGACTCCGTTGGGGTACTGTCCAGGCTTGCTAGTAGTGGAGAAACACCAGAGACAAAAACTTATACTCTAAAAATCTTCAACTTGCGAGCTTAACTACCCTTCCCGAATTCGAAACGCTGAGATCTAAGTTGAACTTTTATTTGTGTTTGACTGATTTGGCGAAGGGTGAACCATGTATGTCCATGGGGTAAGAGGGGAAGTTGAAGTAACCTACAAAACGATTCAATACTTCCTGAAAGACCAAGGCCATGTGCTAGCAATGAACCGAAACAGAGAAGATGGAGTTCTACCAGTGTGTCGCCAAGTGTTGTAGCGACTACAACCACCCTCCAAAATTTTGGCCCGCACCAAGTTAGAAGCCTCCCTTGAGAGTTTCACTTGATGACTACACACACGCGGGTTCACTCTTGAGCTCGTGTGAGTCCTCGCATCTGCCTTGCATGTTCATTTCATTCAAGTTTCTGTATGTTGGTGTCTAATTCATGCTTGCGACCATGTTCAGGTTATGCTCAAGGTATTTGCTTTGTATGTTCTTGTTGTTTTTTCTATGAAAGCATATGTCGCACTCATAGACGGAGTCACGTTCACTGTCGCGTAAGCGTCATCTCGATCAATGAATGGTCAATCACGTGTGTTGCACTTATCACTTGCACCGTCAGTCAGTCACGTTGAACATATATGTCTGGATGGTTTGAGTCGTTTCGTCATCAGGTCATGTGAGTGTGTGTTTGCATGATCACTTATGCATATTTCGATCATTCACACACTTAGCCATTTTTGCTAAAGTCATGGCGACCAGAATCCCCTCTAGCAATCGGACCATCACCCTGCCATCAACTCGATCAACTGTCAACTAGAACAACGAAGAAGCACTAAGTTAGTCTTTTCAAGTTGCACTGTGCGCAAACAGTTCAATCAGCTTCCATGCTGACCACCTGGACATTTGTACCCAACAGTCACCCCGGGACTGACTCCCTTCAAAAATTGTGTAGAGGCCACTGACCTCACTAGCTCAACTGACTGAGGAAATTGTGCAGATAGGTCGAACAGACACCAAGTGCTCGTGCCTGTCTCCTTCAGAAAATTGTGCAATTTTCCCAATCAGTCATCCAAACAATTGACCAGATGCTCATCCTAGAAATTGCACAGTTTTCATGAGCAGACCTTCTGCTATCTAGCAGTCTGCTCAACTTAGAAATTGCGCAGAGATGATCAGCAGGTTGGATTCCCAGCTTCAGTGCAATTTCCCTACTAGCAACAGACTACCAATTCCCTCCAGGAATTACACAGTTTCTAGTTCTAGTGACTGAGCAGGCAACTACTAGTTCCCTCTATGAATTACGCAGTTTTGGTTTGCCAGTGACCCCAATAGCCAACTGCCAGTTCTGTATGGGAATTGTGCAGTTTTGGTTGCTAGTCTCCAGGGCAATTCCTACCAAAAACTGTGTAATTTCTGCCTACTAACCCTTCATGCAGCCTAGCCCGTTCCTCTGGAAAATTGCACAAATATGGTTGTCCAGCCCCCTCTACCTGTTCATTATTAAAAATGTGCAGAGCATGCCTTCCTTGCCTTCCTGTAGATCGGATTGTCCCTCCCAAAATTTGCTCAATTTTGCCTCCCAACTGAGCCAAACTTTGCAGGAATTCATTGTTGACTCAGATTGCCCGCCTCCATCACTCAGTGACTCTTGCGGATTTTTCATCAGCAGTGCCCGGAGCCATCATCCCGCTTCACAACCTCGCCGCTTCTCTTAGTCACTTGCATCCAAAATGATCATGTGCCATGGTAGGCTAGGAGGTTTTGGATTTGATGTCATCTTGTCATGAGTGACTATAGGTATAGGTACACCAATAGACATGGCAAGACGATGAATGGGATGAATGAAGGGAGCACATCCAGAAGGACAAGTTCACCAACAGACAAATGAACGGAGCATGCGAAGCAGACGAATGCGACGAACATGCACCTTCGTGAATAGATGAGCCTGTCAAGCCTTCCAGCATGCAAGCAAGGAAGAACATGCTAAAGCTTCATCAAGAAAACAAGGACCATCAAAGACTTCGCGCACTTCGCCATGCAGAGGTGAAGCTATGATACACCATGAAGACATCCATCACCCAACAACATTGTAGCTCGACATGCACTCTAGCAACAACATGAACGTACTATCACTGTCATGTCAAGTCATGTCGAGTCATGTCGCCCACATCTCCACTTGGGCTAGGTTGTCAATCAATGTGATGTAACGTGAAAGTCCAAGAGACCCACTTATTGAACAAAGAGTCATGTAAGTCGAAAATTCATGGAAGCCAAACGGTCATGAGGGTAGTCTAACAGCCATAAGGGTCAGTTTCACCCTTGGCTATAAATACCCCCTCATTTGTACATGCAAAGGACTTTTTCACCTCAGCTCCTCCCACATAGCCAAGAGAGTCTGTGAGTAAGTAGTGGCTCCAACACCCCGTACTTGGGATTAGTGATGTATGGTGTAACTACGTGTCTTGGAACTTTCGCTTAATTCAGAAGCTTGCTAACAGGCCAACACGTTTTCACACATGTATTGTATCTATTGTAAGACTGATCTTTAACTCTTGTAATGCATGTTGCTTTAACCTGTGTTCTACATTTGAACTACTTCATTCATTGTAATGCGTAATCTATTAATGGAAATGTGTTGTATAGGTTGTTAACTTTGTCTTGCCCGTGTAGACTTCTCTCCCGGACACCAAACAGACCTTTCACATGAAATTTGTTCTAACAACCATTGCACTCGTTCAAACTGATCCGTTGAGCATTGTACGTGTTATCTTACCTTGTATGTTGTGACTACCACATCTGTGTGGACTGCTCCTCCGGAAGCTGTGCATGTCATGTTGTGTTGTTTGTTCCTATCAGTGTTGGGATTGCTCCCAATCGACCTGGAACTCACTCTCACCCTCTCCCTCGATAGTGAAAGAACCATTGACACAAGTGACACTTACACTCACCATGCATACGAACCTCACTTCTCGAAGACAAAGCAAACCACTCTCATGTGTTGACAAGCAAGAGTTGAGGCAAATCTTTAAGATAATGGCAACCAGGCCATCGTACCAGATGGGAATCCTACACCAAACGGTGTGAGGTCTTGTTGGGACTTCATATCGGGGAGATCCCCTGATGTTGGCTGGTCAAGCACCGTCAACACAACACATATAGAAGGAGCAAATATAAGGAAAGATAGGAGCATGAGTAGCACCCAAAAAGCAAGAGAAAAGTTAGTTACCATCCCTAGTAGTAAATGTGAATGTGAGGTTGAACATATGCATATGTCTATTCAAGTTTTTCTCAATAAAATCATCCTCTTTCTTAGCTTGAGGACAAGAGTGGACAAGAGTGAGGCTTGATACAATAGTTTTCATGGGCACAAAGCCACTAAAATAATATTTCTCATCATCATGCCATTTACATGGAATTGAACCTAGGAGGGAGAAATAGCAACGATTATTCCCAACCACCTAAGATAACTTCAACTGAAATGTATGTATATTAAAGTTGCTATAAGAGATATAAAAAATAGTTTGCCTCCCACCTATTTATGCAAACCAAAAATAGTTTGTTTCCTGCTTATTTATTAAAACCATTGATTCTAGTTCTCAAAGAAGTGTCTTAATTTTCCTTCCTAAAGTACAACTAATTCACATCATACACAGTCATTTATCACTTACTGCGGCAACCCTAATTCAAGTTCATTTGATATGGTGGAAAACCTTAAATATAAAGCTACACTTGTCCCTACAGCACTAACTTTGTGGCCATAACAATAATTGTAGCCTCTAAACCAACTTCATTGATCTTGAGCCACTCACCCAAGAACCTTGAAGGGGTGTTCTCCATCAATCTCCTACTTTTGTCTATTTTATTTTAAAAGGATCAAAACACTTGAAAATTCAAATCTTTTGGTTTGCTCTCTATTGTAGCTCAAATGCTCATAAGTTAGTACATTTCTTATTTTGGCTTTTAAGTTAAATATGAATGAACGAGGAATTAGGGAAATGTACCAGAGTTTTTGCTAACCAACTAAGTAGATCTGAATTTTCATGCAGATGTGAAATTAACCATTACTGCAAGAATTTCCATGCAGGGATATACAAACCTAACTAAGTTGTTGTTCGTGTATTTGAGGAGGAGTTGGAGATTGGGAGGAAGATGAAAGGACTTGGATGTTGTGAGCTTATTACAACCAAATTAGGCTAACTTCAACACTGGGTCACTGTTTTAATCCACTTCTGTAATTTGTCTTGTATATCAATTTTCTTGTCATGTATTTCTTCAGCTTATAAGCAACCCTCCCCTTATTCAAAGACATATTAGACAACTTTCCATACTTCTATTACTTATGATTCTTGCAAGGCAATGATGGAACTGTTGTATGGTGGATACACTATATGGTTGAAGAAGGTGGTGAAGGTGGTTGAGGTGGTAAGCTTAGAGAAAGAAGTATAGGTGATGGAAACTATGTGAAGTATGTTTAGCTATGTTGAATTGTGACGCAAAGGCTATGAGCTCATATGATGAAATAAAGCAATCAAATACTGTCAGAGCAATTAATTAGTTCCAGACTCTAAGCAATGTGCAGGTCAAAGAAGTTATAGTTACAACTCAAGACTCAGAATAATTCAAGATCAAAACAAGGAAAATATTAAGATTTGAATGCATTGCCTTAATATTTAAACTAAAAACACCTTAAATGAACTTAAAATTTTCATGGAAGAATTTTCATCTTTGTGGCTATTGGGTTGGGAATTTTGCTTATCTTTTAGTTCATCACACCATTTCAAAGCCTCTGTTTTCGGTTTTGGGTCAATGCTTCTAACTACATTCAGTGTCACCGATGTGTTCAAGAGAAGTCATTCAGTTGATATCTTCTATGATACTCTTAAGCCTTCATTCCATG
This sequence comes from Pinus taeda, assembly GCA_000404065.3. Classification (NCBI taxonomy): domain Eukaryota; kingdom Viridiplantae; phylum Streptophyta; class Pinopsida; order Pinales; family Pinaceae; genus Pinus; species Pinus taeda. Next base: position 93,896 of record APFE031252221.1, read on the forward strand.
TCTACCATTCCTGAACCAGTTCCATATCAACATCATTCTGTCTCAAATCATGATACTTGTTTCCTGTCATTGATAGGGGATACATCAAGGCCCTCCTGCGATGGGTTGCTTCCTATCGACATCAACTCATTATCTAGTGTTGGCTCATGGGGGCCTCACCCAGGTTCAACGTTAGTTAGCCAAACAAATCCCTACACTACTGGCCCTTTCGGCATCAACCCATGGAGCGCAGACCGAAGTCTCACCAGAAGCAATATGGGGGGATGTTGGAAACAAGTTTCCACACCCTTGAGATGGATGTGATTTTGATTTATTCCAACTATACCTGCCTTCGCGCAGGATACTTATCCCTCTGTTCTAGCCTTTCGTATCTTCGCGAACTGTTACAATCGACTTTCGCACAACCCTAACCAAGGGTTGACCTGCTTTCACGTTGCTAGGGCAGCGAACTGTGATATTTCCCAAACTACGCTAAGTATCTTACTTATATTATTAATAGATCTTAGTTAGCTTCACGTAAACAGATGTTCTTACTTGTGTTCACTTAATCAATACAGTTATACACATTCACACATTATATAAGTATTAGAAGTAAAATTCATACCCAATATAGCATATGCATAAACAGGAAATAAAGACACGGAAATTATAAAACACTTCTCTTTATTGATAATTCCAAATGATTACAAACTCGAATCGTCGTGTGCACTCAGCCTCAGGGCTCCGCACACTCAGCTGCAAACTTCTAGGCCTCTGCACACTCAGTTGCAGAGCCTCTATCTACGTTACGACCCAAACTTAGATTTCTACTCCAAAGATATAACTCAATTATTCATCATTTATTAGTTGATGCCTTAACTACTTAGAGCTTCGCTCTATTTAAACAATCCCATGGTCCGCGGACCATGGGTAGATCTTTTACAACCGACATTACATTATCAAAATAAGGGTGGACAACCCTATGACTTTTTAACAACTACGCGTTTCACGACCACAAAATGTGGAGTCTTTACATTAGAATTACAAAAATTGGACCAAAATATGGGTTTTAAGCCCCGAAACTACCCTTGGGGGATCCCGTGCCCAACAGGCCCCCAATACAAACATTCTGACTCACCCTCGTGTCACTCTGTAGGTGTAGAGATCTTAGCGTGAAGGCCTCCCAGATCTGTTTGAATCGTTGCAACTTCGGTAGCGCACTGAGCGGCTGCCTGCTAAACTTCCTCCATGTGTTGTTTGGTGACTGCTACCCTGAATCCTCTCCTAAATTACTTGCAATTACGCGAGATTTGCTTCAATGGAGGCTGTAATTGTATAAGCCTCATCAATTCATGGTTGTAGGCACACTTTTAAGACTCCTTCCTTATGCTGAGTGGCATCCACCTGTTCCTTGAGTGCCTTTGCCTCCTGCATCCTTGCAAGCCTCTATGTAAGGGCAACCGTCTATGTGGTCCCTTTGACTTCATCACACTTCAGTTGTAGCTCGCGCACCTCTATCTATAGGCGCTCTACATTCGGGTCCTCTTGCAGGGTGGTTAGGACCTCGAATGACTATTTGAACAACTGCATTTAGTCTGCCACTACGCTGTCAACCGCCGTTGTTGCTGCTGTAATTGTAATAGCAGTGGTTCGATGTTCCCTGATTTTCGACGGAGTTGAAGGTTGAGCCTTCAACTATAGTTCTCCGATCTGCAAGTTCAGCTCCAGTTGAACCCTGGCCATCTCTTCTCTAGCATCACGCACCCCTGTGGCCAATTTGTGGATACGCGCCTCCACCAGTTCTTCTGCCTGAATGTCCAACTCCTGGACCATCTGTCAAGCTTCCTCTACAACCTTCATTATCTGCTTGTTCTGCTCCATTGCTTCATTCCGCTGCAGGCCCAACTGTTCAATATTGATGCATTTCTCACTCATCACCTGCAGTGCATAACTCTCCCTGGCTTGAAGTTCTGCAGTGACTCCATCTTGCAAGAGATAGAGTGTCTCCCGAAGGAGCGCAACCATATTTAATCTCACCCCTTTCAAACTGCTGATCGTGGCCCTGTCGGCTTCCTTCTCTGTACTAAGTGCACCATCTGGTAGCACTATCATGTTGTTCACCCTTGTGCGCAACATTTCCTCGGCAACCGAAGTGTCGGTTGCGAGGCTGGTGGACAGTATGCCAGCCTGTGGAGTGCGTACCTGCAACTCCTGCAACTTTGTCCTGAGAACCCCCAATACCAGCTGTTGCTATTCTTTAAATTGTTGGAGGGCCTCCGCGGTGACATCCCTCATCGTTTCGTTGATGTCATGCAAATCCCCCTCAATGAGGGTGATTGGGTCAAAGGACGTTTTGGATGCCTTGGTTTTCTTCCGCGACACTGTTTGTTGGCGTGGCCGCGAACGCTTGAGCTTCGTGGATGTCGTCTATGAGTCTGCGCCACCTCGTTCTGTGTTTTTCTCTAGTTCAGGTGAAGGTGACTTCTGTCCTTCGTGCTCTTCTTCTCCTATTTTCTATTGTTTTTCCAACTTCACAGTGTCGCGTGCTGCCTGGGCCTTAGCCACTGCTTCCTCTTTTTTGTGCTTCTCTACCACCTGCGCCATTCGAAGCTTTGTCTCTTCCTTCTTGTATTACGTGACGACTTGTCTATTTCCACCGCGAAGCCAGCTGGAGCATGCCATTTCAACGGCCAAGACTCAAGGACTGCGAATATTACATTGTCGGTCGCGAGGTATGGTAAATCATGCCATGTCTTCATAGGGTCCTTCCGCGCCCTGATCAAGACCTGGTGGAAATCTGCTTTGAACTCTACAAAGCTCTATAAACTATTGTATACTGTGGGTGACAACCACAGCGTGTGATTGATCCCCATCTAGATATTCATCTCCATTAATATCCAAAATATCTTGCTCTCCTTTATCCTCTGCATGTCCCTGGTCACCCATAGCGAAGTGTACTTCGCTGCCTCTAGAAGGTCCTGCGCGACCGAAGGGAACTAGCTATCTTCGAGCAACTCTAATGCCACGAGTACTATCGACAACAAGAGCCACGCATAATGAAACATTTTTCCCTGCTCCTGTGCTTCGTGACAGTTCGCAAGGAACTTGCCACATAGATAGTTCACCTAGTTGAACTAGACTCCTTCCGCACATTAGGCCGCGATGCAACTACGGGAGCAAGCACCTCATCCATGTGGCACTTCTGCATGATCTTCCCTACTAGGATTTGTGTCGCGACCTTAACAACATGGTTATTAATGTTGGAGATGGTGTATCCTCTCTTCTTCTTTTCCAACTTGAACCTCTTCTTCATTGCTTTTGCAAGAGCCAAATCGCCACCTTTTCCTTCATAAATACTAGCTGGATCCTCTCATGAGTAGGGAAGCCATGTAATCCAGTGAATCAAATCGTCCCTGATGGGGATGGGCTCCTACAGCCACAAGCACCCATCATGCACCAAGCAGAGCGCTGCCTGATGACGAAGACGATCACTAGGGCACAGTGGTAATGTGACACCCAGAGCAAGTTTAGCAATCCTGCATTCTCTACACCTCTGAGCCATGTGCGCAGCTCCAATTAAATTGTTCCAATAGTCTAGTCAATCCTCTGGCACATTAGCTTCATAGTGGCTAAACGTGGGAACTTTTCGTGGTCTGCGAGGTCCCAATCTTCAAACTTCAACAAAGGAACTCGGCCCAAGTGCGGTCCCTCAAACACAATATCGTTTGGGAGCAACAGATTTTACAGAGACCTCTTGCTTTCATCTATATCCTTTGGCACCTTAGCATTACCCTTGTGCGGAGGAACATGTTTAGGTAATCAGGTAATAGGATCCGTGCCCTCGGTTTCAACTTCCATTTCTACATCCTCCTCCTCCACCAGGATTTCTTCAGATTCCTCCTCGTCGGCCTCAGATTCCTGCAAGGTGAGCTTGGTCCTCAGTGGATTTCTGGGTGACATGCACACCGGGATCATGGCCTTCTTATCCTTCTTAGGTCTCAGTGTTCGCAGTGATTTAGGGACCTCAACAATTATTTTGGCGCTCTCTGGTGCTTCCACTTCCGCAATTTCCTGCGCAACTTCCATGGGTGTCGACATCATTCTAGTTAGAGGTCTTGCGTCTCCTTTAGCAATGTTTTAAACACCGAACTTGCTCTCAATACCTCAAAATTCGAAAGGTCCATATACACTTGATAGCGTAATAACTCAGTTCTAAAATTTTCAAGTGTTTTTCCCTAGATAGCCACTTGTAATTTATAGGGCCTTTTGAATTTGAATTTGACCATTCCCCCCACATTCAGTCCATTAATGCTAGATTGGCGGCAGATTTTCAAGAATCAAGCCCATAAGGTTCGCCTTAAATGCCTTTTGCCCACTCCATTTGGCCTCAAACCAACCATCAAATCATGAATAGTGACAGTAATGGTCACTTTCTGGCAAACCTGCGTGTGAGCGCTACAGTCTTCGCGTTGTCGCGGACTCTGTGACACTTTGCGCAGTCATGTCATCGCATAGCTCCTGAGTAGTGTAGTTTATAGTCTTGCGCCTCCTTTCAGCTGCCTAGAGCGCTAAGACTATGCTTTTGTCAGCTAGTTAGATGGTCGGGCCACTTGTGTATGGTTTCAAACGACTTCCATTCACTCTTCTAGGGAAGGGATCTCCATTTAACTTAACCAACTGGACCGCGCCACCGTCGGTATTCTCCTTAATAACATATAGCCTGAGCTAATGCATTCTGAGTTTCCTTGGAAATTTATCAAACTTACTACCATATAATAGCACTAAGTCATTCACCTTAAAGGTGCGCAACTTAATATGCCGATCATGCCATGCCTTTTGGCGCTGCTTTTGGACTTGCTGGTGAAATCTAGCCAAAAATCTCTCTTCTTCGAGCTCATCCATCTGTGCGAGCCTCTCTTCCAGGGCTTCGTGATCTGTCATATTTATGAGAGATGCTATGCGTAGACTAGGCACGATATATTCCATAGGCATCATAGCTTCAACCCCGTATACCAGCCTAAAGGGTGTCTGTCCCTTTAGCTTTTTGCATGTCGTCCAATAGGCCCATAAGACTACAGGTATGTGCAGGCCCCAATCACTTCGTTGAGCATTGCATACCTTGGTTAACGCATTTTCAAGCTCTTTGTTGAACGCCACCATTGTTCCGTTAGCCTGTGGGTGATAAGGTGTGCTCTTTTGATGATACACCTGAAATTCTTTCATCAGTGCGCTGATCGTTTCGTTCATAAAGTGTGTACACCAATCACTCATCAAAATCTTTGGGCATTCAAATCACGTCAGTACATGCTCAAAGAGAAACTTCATGGCAGTCACACCCATGCAATCCTTCACTAGCTGCGTTTCTGCCCAACTAGTCAAGTACTCCATCGCAGTGATAATATACCTTGCACCTGTCATTCCTTGGGGCTGAATCGGTCCTACAAAATCTATTGCCCACTTCTTGAAGGGTTGGAACGTCATTTGTGGATTCAAAGGCATTTCATCCCTCCGTGATGGCCTACCTTTTCTCTGACATACGCCTCACGCCTTACAATATGCTTTTGAATCATGATGAAGGGTTGACCACCAAAACCCTGTGTGTATAATCTTTTCCGCGGTTACTCTCCCTGCACAATGTCCTCCCGCGACGCCCTTGTGAGCATTCGCAAGGATGTTCCTTCGTTCAAACTTAGGTACATACCTTCATAGTATCTCATCATTCCCCATCTTGTATAGATGGCCAACAATGATAGAGAAATCTGTCGCGCGCACCACTAATTCCTTCTTTTGCTGGACAGAGTATCCTTCTAGCGCAGTTCTTGTTGTTAGGAAATGTATTATGTCCTTGAAATGTCCATCCGCAACACGCACAACAAAAACTTGCTCGTCCGGTAATCCTTCCTCAAAATTAGTAGGTTCCTCCCCAGTCTCAATGCGCGATAGATGATCTGGTCCTGCGTTCAATTGTCCAGGCTTCACAACAACTTCAAAATCGTATTCTTGGAACAATAAAAGCCATCTGTAGATTTTCAAGAATATAGCCCATAAGGTTCGCCTTAAATTCCTGTTGCCCACTCCATTTGGCCTCAAACCAACCATCAAATCGTGAATAGTGACTGTAACAGTCACTTTCCAACAAACCTGCACGTGAGCACTACAATCTTCATGCTGTCGTGGACCCTGTGACACTTCGCGTAGTCCTGTCATCGCACAGCTCCCGGGTAGTGTAGTTTATAGTCTTGCGCCTCCTTTCAGCTACCTGGAGTGCTAAGACTGTGCTTCTGTCAGCTAGTCAAATGGTCGGGGCACCTGTGTATGGCTTCAAACGACTGCCATTCACTTTTCCTGGGAAGGGATCTCCATTTAACTTAACCAACTGGACCGCACCACGATCAGTAATCTCCTTAATAACATATGGCCCCAGCGAATGCATTCTGAGTTTTCCTGAAAAATTATCAAACTTACTACCATATAATAGCACCAATTCATTCAACTTAAAGGTGCACAGCTTAATATGTCGCTCATGCCATGCCTTTTCGTGCTGCTTTTGGACTTGCTGGTGAAATCGAGCCAAAAATCTTTCTTCTTCGAGCTCATCCATCTGCGCGAGGCTCTCTTCCAGGGCTCCACGATCCGTCATATCTGTGAGCATTGCTATGCATAGACTAGGCACGATATATTCCATAGGCATCATAGCTTCAAACTCGTATACCAGCCTAAAGGGTGTCTGTCCCGTTAGCTTTTTGCATATCATCCGATAGGCCCATAAGACTGCAGGTATGCACAGGTCCCAATCACTTTGTTGAGAATTGCATAACTTGGTCAGCATGTTTTCAAGCACTTTTTTGAACGCCACCACTGTTTCGTTAGCCTGTGGGAGATAAGGTGTGCTCTTTTGATGATACACCTGAAATTCTTTCGTCAGTGAGTTGATCGTTTCATTCAGAAAGTGTGTACCCCGATTACTCATCAAAATCTTTGGGCATCAAAATCGCATCAGTACATGCTCAAAGAGAAACTTCGCAGCAGTCGCACCCATGCAATCCTTCACAGGCTACGCTTCTGCCCAACTAATCAAGTACTCCATCGTAGTGATAATATACCTCGCGCCTGTCTTTTCTTGGGGCTAAATCAGTCCTACAAAATCTATTACCCACTTCTCGAAGGGTTGCAACGTCATTTGTGGATTCAAAGGCATTTCATCCCTCCGTGATGACCTACCTTTTCTTTGACATACGTCACACTCCTTGCAATATGCTTTTGAATCCTGATGAAGGGTTGGCCACCAAAACCCTGCACGTATAATCTTCTGCGTGTCTACTCTCCCTGCACAATGTCCTCCTACGGCGCCCTCATGAGCATTCGCGAGGATGCTGCTTCGTTCAAACTCAAGTACATACCTTCGTAGTATCTCATCATTCCCCATATTGTATAGATGGCCAACAATGACAGAGAAATCTGTTGCGTGCACCACTAATTCCTTCTTTTGCTGGATAAAGTATCCTTCCAACACAATTCTTGTTGTTAGGAAATGTATTATGTCCTCTAAATGTCCATCCGCAATGTGCACAACAAAAAGTTGTGCATCCGGTAATCCTTCCTCCAAATTAGTAGGTTCCTACCCAGTCTCAATGCGCGATAGGTGATCTGGTCTCGTGTTCAATCGTCTAGGCTTCACAACAACTTCAAAATCGTATTCTTAGGACAATAAAAGCCATCTACAGATGCACCCTCGCCCCCCCTCCACCCCCTCCCCAGCATGTTGGGTTGTGTTGTATTCTTTCCACAACTAGCCCACGTAGTTAACAGGGGGGGTTGCCCCCCCTCCCTTCCCAACATGTTGAGTTGTGTTATATTCTTTCCACAACTAGCCCACATAGTTAACAGGGGGATTGCCCCCCCCTCCCCAACATGTTGGGTTGTGTTATATTCTTTCCACAACTAGCCCACGTAGTTAACAGGGGGGTTTCCACCCCCTTTCGTTGCACCGATTGCGTAGCGGGGGGAGTCACAGGGGGTTTGAAGGGTGCAGGTAACCCTACTCTACGGGGTTTGGGGCAGCGCCCTAGAAAATTTTGGTTTTGGACCCTATATTAGGTTGGGCGGAACTACCTATGGTTTTGTGCATGTTTTTCACATATGGTTTTGGACGCAATGGTTTTCGGTCCATGGTTTTGGACGCGATGGTTTTCGGTCCATGGTATTGGATGCTTCAGCATGTATAAATATGTATTGTAACATTGAAAGGAAAATAATGAAAAATCAAGCTGGTAGTCTCAGTTTTGGGATCTAGGGGAAAATCTCTGTGTATATGTGTTTTATGTGTTATGCTCTCACATTGTTTATTTTCTGTGTTTTAGAATTTGTATGCAGATATCTTTTGTATGGGGTTAAAACCTACACAGCACAGGAAGTATTTCAGCATGGAGTACAGGTGGTAGCTTTTCTCCATAAGCTTGCGTCCACTTGCCCAAATGCACGCGTAGATTATTCTGCCCATCGTACTTGTCTGTCAAATGCATCTTAGGCTTCCCAAATTGTGTTCGCATCATTTTCCTACATTCACGCCAATCATCGAAACTCCCCTTGTGCGTACCCCACCATCTTGCAGGTGTAGCACGCAGTACCTAGTCCAAGGCTTGGAATCGTTGTTTTTCTGGCACTTCCCTTTCAAATGCATCCAAAAAGACATCTACCTCATTTAGACCATCATAAATAGGCAGATTTCTTACCTTTAACGATACGCACCGCAACGACCAAGTCATCATGTTGCAATTCAGCATAGTTACTTCGTGTAGCTGATTCTGCAGTGTTCTATCTCTTCGTCAAAATCCGAAGTGCAGGAACTCTCACGCTCCCATGTAATCCACCCACCCGCAGTGGGATTCACCTAGTCTTGGTCTCGCACTGTTATCTTATAGATACAGTCCAGATCATCATCACTCTTATAGTCGTGGACTGGCTCCGTATAGTGCGATCCTTCAGCAAGATCGAGGGGTATTATTACGCATAGTGACTTCTTCTAAAAAATCATCTTTCGTTTCTTCAGACTGAATACCTCGTTCATATTAGTAGCCCAATCAATTCCCAAAAGCACGGGGTAGGGATTGTTGTCATCAACAATCTATATGACTTCAAAATCTTCCAGCATGCTCGCTCCCTCAATATCCACGGTTACTCCCTGCAACCACCCCATGGGTATTATTTTCTATTGATTCGCCATCCTTAGCTGAATTGGAGACCATTGCAGTGTAGGTCTCCCCATTCGCTCCCATGTCTGTTTTGGCAGAAGATTCGCATCTGATCCCAAATCCAGAATGACTTGATCCATTTCGTATTCTCCAATCGGCGTGATGAGTCTCATTTCACACCCTATCCTAGTCTTATGCTTTTCGATCTTATGGACTATTTGAGGTTCTCCTGATGTGGTCCCAACACATATATTGATAAGTTCCTGTAATCCTTTCACAACCTTGCTGTCGTGTAGTAACTTCATATAGGTTTCGAGGAAAGTTGTTAGCATAGAGGGGTCCATCTCTGATTTCGGTTTATCCTTGCTTCCTAAAGTGTAGGCCTTAGCGAAGCTCTTCTTAGCTTCCATGAAGGTTTCCACAGTGCGCTCCATATCTAACTAAGCCTCCTTCATCAAGGCTTTGCGAACCCATGTACTATCTTCTGGTTGTTTCCCTTTGTCATCTCCTGTTGCAATCCCACTTCAGAGCACTATATTTACATTCGAATCTTCCTCGCTCGGCTCATACCTCATCATCTATAGGTTCTGGTTGGGGGAGGTAGTAACGCTCCTTTGTCATGTATCCTAGCTATCAATGTAGGAAAATATTATATCTCATGATCAAACAGCGTGCAATACTTGCACGATGGGCGCGTTGGATTAGTGCAATCGCAGGCATAGTGTCCTGGCCCTCCGCAATTATAGCAAATCAATTGTCCGCGACCTCTACCAGGTCCTCCTCCACCTCGACCTCGTCCGCGTCCCTAAAATCTTGTTTGCGCCATCCCTTCATTCTGGTCAAGGGGTCGTGTTTCGGCCTGAACCCTGTAGGCGGGCATTCTATCCATCATCAATTCATAGCTTTTGCAAATCCACTCGTCATGTCCCACTGACCTACAAAAGTTGCAGAACAACTGCTGCGGAGTTTGCATATACTTCTGTAACAAGTGGCAGTTATTCGTGACATGTTTTCCTGCTATTTGACAGATAGCGCACCACAAAGAAGCCGCCTCACTAAGTCCTGTTTGAGCTTCCGGCCTTAAATGCATCAGTCCACCTCTTGCAAGGTAGTTTGTAAAGACCAGACAATGGTCATTGTCATGGCCCTGACTTTTGCATTTCACACACCATACTTCTTTGCGTACCTCTGGTCGAACCGTCTTATCATGCTTCAAGCTTTGCATCTCAAGGCACATATAATTCAGTTGTGCGTTAATCTGTTGAAATCTTGGGTTAGGATCTTGCATCGGAGTCTCATGGCAATCTCCAAGGCCTCTATATGAGTTGTTATCTTCTACTGCGATAGCGCACTCCTTAAATGTGGTAGTAGCAAAGCTACAAACCACTCGCAATGTTGTCCATCTGTCAAATTGATGTTGCCTTCATGAATCATACATTTCAGCCTTTGTTGTAGTTCCCAAGGTGTCTCACCTGGTAGCATCATGATCTCTTTGAATCCCACAATAGACTACACTTCATATTTAGGCCTGCTAAATTCCCTATTCAGTGTTGTTTGGATGTCTGTTATTCTAGCATTTGGGTTATCGTTGGAGTACTTAATATACCAGGTTAGCACGCGATCTTGCAAAGCACTAACCAACGTTGCCTTCTTTAAGTTATCATCTGTGACACCTTACACTTCCCATACAGCCCTTACAACAAACCATAATTGGTCTGGATCCTCATTTCCCAAACCTTTGAACACAGGCAGCTTCATTGTGTTTGCCATACTGAATCGCGGTGATGGTGAAGTTGGTACAGGTGAAGTTGGAAGTGATGGTGGTGAAGATGGAGGTGGTGTGGGTGGAGGTGTTATTCTCAGAAATCCCTGTCTTATCAATTGAATAGCACTTCGTCGAGAGACCTTCACGATCCCTTCTTCATCTCCTTACAGAGGTGAAATCAAGGGGCTATGCTCTGGACCCTTATTTCCTTCGTTTATGAAATTTTTTCTGCTTCGCGTAGACCTGAACATCAAGGTAGCTGCATAACCTATTTTTCGCACAGCAACATTTTAATCCAAGTATTTAGAGATTTTACATACTTACCTCGTGGTCCTTTGAGAAAGCGTCGCTCTGCCTTACTATAGCTGACTGAGGTGTCGACCGCGAACTCAGTAACAAATCCTCCTATAATGCGATCGAGCCAATGATCGACGATGCATGCAATCTTATCCTCTAATGCTTCCAACCTTCGCACTAGCTCATGTTAGGCCCCTATACTACTCGTGTCACCCCTTATTGTTATTAGTACAAACCACTTATTATATTGATGTACCCATGTAGTGCCCATATTGTTACTATTGTGCCCCATAGAACCCCACTATTATTATTATTGTGCCCTTACATTATTATGGTTATGTCGGCTCTGGTTATGTTATGACCCCCTAGACTCCTATATATAGAAAGGAGGTCTTTTCATTTGTATCATCCAAGAATTGTTCATTTATGTAATGTAAAGGAGGTTGCCCCCTCGAAGAGGCTGAATTCTAAGGCGTAGATCTCTCTTTTCTATCTTTTTGTGAGCTGGTTTCATAACATTTGGTGGTATCAGAGCTTTGGATTTTAGGGTTTCGCTGCTCCAAACAAGTCATCGTGGCATTTTCGCTATAACTTTTTTTCTGGGATGTTTCAGAAGTCGTAAAAAAACCCTATTTGAGAAGAATTCGCACTGAACTTTGGGTCCGAATTTCAGAGCTTTTCGCGAGATATTTTCGGAGATATGATCTGAGGAAGTTGGCCTTTTTGCAGACTCCTGAATTACACTCAAAACAGGTGACCTGGGGAAAATCGTCATAACTTTCTTCCTGAGCATCGGATTGAAATTTCGTAAGAAGGTACAGAAAGAGGACGGATTGTAGTTTTCATTTATATATTATTTAGCTCCAAAGGTCGAAACAGTGACTCGTGGTACGTCGTAAAAGTTCGCTCTACTGAATTAGTCTATAATCAGGTCACTATGGGAGAATTGGCATAACTCTTCATTGGAGAATCCAATTGGGGTCAGACTGGTGGCATTGGAAAGAGGACATAGAGGACTACTACAGGTAGTAGTTTCAGAGTTTAAAGATCTAAAAATAGAGAGTTGCAGTCATTTCAATTTCGAACTCCTAAAATCAAGAAAAAAACAAGATGAGGAAGTTTGATGGCAAGGATCCGGTAAATTGGATACGTCAGATGGAGCAATATTTTGATCTACATGGTGTACCACTGTTACAAAAGGTATGTATTGCATCTTCATATTTAGAACCGGATCAATTTTTATGGTATAAGGGCTTTGTTCTCGTAAAAGACTTGTGACGTGGTCAATTTTCACGGAGGAAATGATAGCACATTATGAGGATACAAAGAGCAACACCTTCTTTAGAGCAACACCACAACAATTGGAAAGAGTAAAAGGCTTTGTGACATACTAGAAAGTAAAATTATGGCAACAATGAATTCTACCCCTCACAGCTATGAAGATGGAAGTGTTGTTTCTCCTAGCCTTCCACAACCTACAAGGGTTACACCACAACAATTGGAAGAAAAAAGAGAAAAAGGGCTTTGTTACAATTGTGATAGCAAATGCACTAAAGGTCATAAGTGTGCTGAGAAGAAATTATTTTACATAGAATATGAAGAGGAGGAGGAAAAGGATCAAGAATCATCAAAAGAAAAGGATATATGCCAGGACCCCACCCCAGAGAAAGAAGAAATGAATCATACCATATCTTGTAAAGCATTGGCAAGAATTACCACTCCTCAAACTCTCAAGATAGAAGGACATATCAAGAAG
>APFE031252221.1:108929-122093 GCA_000404065.3 Pinus taeda
ACTATTGTGCCCCATAGAAGCCCACTATTATTATTATTGTGCCCTTACATTATTATGGTTATGTCGGCTCTGGTTATGCTATGACCCCTTAGACTCCTATATATAGAAAGGAGGTCTTTTCATTTGTATCATCCAAGAATTGTTCATTTATGTAATGTAGAGGTTGCCCCCTCGAAGAGGCTGAATTCTAAGGCGTGGATCTCTCTTTTCTATCTTTTTGTGAGCTGGTTTCATAACAGAATCCCACAATAGACTACACTTCAGATTTAGGCCTGCTAAATTCCCTATTCAGTGTTGTTTGGATGTCTGCTATTCTAGCATTTGGGTTATCGTTGGAGTACTTAATATACCAGGTTAGCACGCGATCTTGCAAAGCACTAACCAACGTTGCCTTCTTTATGTTATCATCTGTGACACCTTACACTTCCCATACAGCCCTTACAACAAACCATAATTGGTCTGGATCCTCATTTCCCAAACCTTTGAACACAGGCAGCTTCATTGTGTTTGCCATACTGAATCGCGGTGATGGTGAAGTTGGTACAGGTGAAGTTGGAAGTGATGGTGGTGAAGATGGAGGTGGTGTGGGTGGAGGTGGTATTCTCAGAAATCCCTGTCTTATCAATTGAATAGCACTTCGTCGAGAGACCTTCACAATCCCTTCTTCATCTCCTTACAGAGGTGAAATCAAGGGGCTATGCTCTGGACCCTTATTTCCTTCGTTTATGAAATTTTTTCTGCTTCGCGTAGACCTGAACATCAAGGTAGCTGCATAACCTATTTTTCGCACAACAACATTTTAATCCAAGTATTTAGAGATTTTACATACTTACCTCGTGGTCCTTTGAGAAAGCGTCGCTCTGCCTTACTATAGCTGACTGAGGTGTCGACCGCGAACTCAGTAACAAATCCTCCTATAATGCGATCGAGCCAATGATCGACGACGCATGCAATCTTATCCTCTAATGCTTCCAACCTTCGCACTAGCTCTGGGGTCCACACAATAGGAACTCCAAGCTTCCACCTTCCTTGGCTATTTGCTAGCTTCGTGATCCACTCATATAGCTTAGTAGGGAAGGATGCCAAAAATATTTTCTGGACCTCCGTATACATGTAGCTGTCTAGCCACTATTCTTTTTACAGTTGTGGGTTTCTGTTCTCCTGGGCTGTGAACTCGTGAAATCTGCGGTCCAACCAGCCTTCGATTTCTTTCTTAGTTGGATTCGAGTGATACAACATCACACATCTCTCATGCAGATTCCGGTCCCGACAAAGGAACCATTTGTTGGCTTATGGGGGCCTAACCCAGGTTCAGTGTTAGTTAGCCAAACAAATCCCTACACTACTAGCCCTTTCAACATTAGCCCGCAGAGCGCAGACCGAAGTCTCACCCGAAGCAATATGGGGGGATGTTGGAACCAAGTTTCTGCACCCTTGAGATGGATGTGATGTCAGTTTATTCCAACTATACCTTCCTTCGCGCATGTTTCTTATCCCTCTATTCTACCATTTAGTACCTTCACACGTTGTTACAATCGGCTTTCGCGCAACCCTAACTAGGGATTGATCTACTTTCGCGCTGCTAGTGCAGCGAACTGTGATATTTCCCAAACTACGCTAAGTATCTTACTTATCTTATTAACAAATCTTAGTTAGCTTCGCGTAAACAATTGTTCTTACTTGTGTTCACTTAACCAATACAGTTATACACATTCACGCATCATATAAGTATTAGAAGTGAAATTCATACCCAATATAACAGATGCATAAACAAGAAATAAAGACACGAAAATTATAGAACACTTCTCTTTATGGATGTTGGGACTCATAAATGTCATATTTTCATCCACCTTTTTCTTCACTATTCCTTACGTTTCATCATCCCATTAACCTTTTATCATATCATTTTCATACATACATTTGGGTTTCACCTTCTTATTTTCCATTTTATTCATTTTTGTATTACAAGTGAATTTATGAGTAATTATTATAAAATATACATATTTTTATATATATCTCAAGAATATGTGAGTTTTGTGATGTGTAGGAAATATGTGAAAAATTAATATCTCCTCCACCATATTAAGGAGATAATTATGAGAAAACCATGGAGGATTTGGTTGGCATATCTTATCCAAGATATGTGAGAGATTTGTGGAAGATTCAAAGGGATCATATTTTTTAATAATGGGAAAGTAGTTGAAAATGCTTGAGAGATTTGTGGGATCATATCTTGTAATAATGGGAAATTAGTTGAGAGTGCTTGAGAGAATATTGGATATGTAATTATGAGAAGGTTATCTTCCTCATGTATATAAGAGAGTGCTCTCTCTTCATTTTAATAAGGAAGAATGAATAATGAATAATAGAGAATGGAGATTAACTTTGATTCATATTCTTTTATTGTTACACTTACATGATTTGTAATTTGATTCTTGTAATATAGTTTGAGATAGTTTTATTGTTGTGAGCTCACATATGTTGTTTGTCATTCAATTCTTCACATGTTGTATTGCTTTTCTTTTACGCAATTTCCTGCTTTCATAGTTAATGTTTCAATGCCTTCCTAGATTAATGTGATTTCAATGATTTAGATTAAACTAGTTCCACTTCAGTCCTGCATATATAGTGCATGTGTCTCGTAAGTCTACGGACCTCGGATTGACAAATTAAATAGTTGGGCAAGTACTACAACAAAATTAAACAAACATAGTTTCACCCAACATTTTGGCGCCGTTGCCGGGGAGGCACGATGGATTGAAGTTTAGTTTGATTTTTCATGCAAGTGTGTTTAGACATGTTCCTAACTCCGAGGTGTTAAGGCGGTAAGACGTGGGGAACAGCCTACGCATTGCATTCGAGATACCGTAACAGGCTTGACCTCTTATGGATCAGGGCATGTAGGGTGTGTTTACATTTATGCAAGTGTGAATTTCATTTTCTGCAAGTGTGTTTGATTTTCACAACTGTGAAGAGCATTTGATGAATTCATGGTTCATGGTTGTAATTGAAGAATTCAATTACTCAATTAATGAGTAGTCCTTGTAAGAGGGTTTAATTGAGTATTGAATTCAAGATTATTTCTATGGTCCTTTTGTTTTTAATTCATTTTTTTTTTCAACATGGTTTAACAATGAGTTTCAGCTTGGAACTACTCACTTAGATCCTAGCAGAAGTCGAGATCTCTTCTTCCTTAGAAGAGGAGATCTTGACAAGAATTAAAGGTTCAACTACTCCCCAAGAAACAACCGAAGATTCAACATCAGAAGAATCTTGCGTATCTGATGGCAAACAATCATTCAAACA
Source organism: Pinus taeda (assembly GCA_000404065.3). NCBI lineage: Eukaryota > Viridiplantae > Streptophyta > Pinopsida > Pinales > Pinaceae > Pinus > Pinus taeda. The sequence continues at coordinate 112,236 of APFE031252221.1, forward strand.
GGAGATCGAAGAAGAAGAAGAACGAATCGAAGAAGAACAAGAGTTACAACATGATCTGAGTGAGAGAAACTGTGCTTATCAAAGCTTTATCGAACAATGGTTCCAGGTAAGTACTAGATTAGATTCATCTTTTTATTTTTTAGTTGATTTGTAGTTATAACAACTAGACTCATTCACTTTCGAATATTTTCATCCATCATTTAAAAAATTGCTACTGGATATATTGTTGTTACTGCTACGTGAATGGCTTCATTGGAAGTTTAATTACACGTAACTAATATTTTTTTTTTTTAATTAGTATAGAGTAGGTAGGCTTTCATTTTTTAGTTTTTGCTTTCATTTTTTAGTTTTTGCTTTCATTTTCAATTTTGCTTTTACCTAGAATAAGTATGCTCTCCTCCTGCGTCTTTGTACGATCTCGAGGATCAGAAAATAGGAATGATTTAGACTAATTTCAAGAATAAATAAATGTTTTGCAATATGCTTGATCAAAACATCTTTCAATATGCAAATCATTGTGTCCGTTTGTTAAAAACAAAAACAAAAACAAAAACAAAAAACAAAAAACAAAATCTAGAGAAAGTTTAGTTTCTTTCTAAATTTTAGTTTTTCATTTAAAAAAATATATAATAAAAAAAGGGGCTATCATCACCGTAATTCTTTGCACATTAATTGTAAAAACCGTTTTTTTCTTCATGTAGTCATCTAAACAGGGTCTCGAAGAACCATGATTCCCTCTTAGATCGTTAGGAATTTAAGCAAATGATTTCTGGGTTATGTAACTTATTCTGTTGTGAAAAAAACCCATGTCTTTGTTTGTCTAGATTTGTCCTGGTTTGATCACAAACTTATTTTCAAAACTGACATTTTTAAGGGGTTGCATTCTGAAGATGTTGGCATCCACTCTGAGGCGGTGGGAGTAGTGGGGTTTGCACTCTGATAATTCACTCTTGTTTGCTGCATTTTTCTAATTTTGTAGTGGAACTGCTTCTTCACTATGTGCCATCAACCTCTGACCTCCCTCGATTTAATATATATTTTTTAAATAGTTGTTATGAAAGTTGATAGGTTGCAGGCCCGAGAAACCACATCGAATTGTCTCTTGCAGGCCTGAGACTGCCAATTCAGCAACACCATTCTGACGACCTTGGCACGCCCGGCGCTGGCAAAACAACGATGGGAGCTTGAGCTCACGCATTTATGCAGTCACTGTGTGCATCCAAATTGCAGCTAAATTACTCGCTCACCTCCATTCTTGAATTATTGGATCACATTGACGCACTTTCTCTCATCAATAACTACCACTTGCCCACGCCATGAAGTGCGGCGGAACCCATAGAATGCTTTTGGTAATGCACATTTGGTGCATGAACAGATGGAACCCACAGGTAATACACATCTGTGCTTTCACATACGTATGCAATGGGTTTTATATCAGAAGATTTATGGTGAGCGTTGAATTAAAATGTACAGTTTTGTTTTTTTGTTATCTATTTAAAAAAAAAAAAAAAAAAAAAAAAAAAACAACAACAATTCATATATATTTTTTTATTGTTTAATTCAACACCAAACATACATGCCAAAATAAAATTTTCATTTTAATTTTCTTCAAACATACAAATAACAATTTGTTGTTTAAAAAATAAATAAATAAATAAATAATTGCCCTCATTCATTCATACACTCACTACTTGTTCCCTAACAAATACAATATTTCTAGTTGGGGGGAAATAAAAGTATGTGGGATATTTTGTGAATTTGTGGGCAAGAGTTAGGATGCATATACTAACAAGTGAAATGAGATTGGTGTTACGTGTAGGACAACGAGAAGCTTATGCAGAAAGCTCAACATTACGATATGACACACTTTTCATCCACAGTTAGTGTAACTTCGAAAAATAATTTAAAAAATGGACATTTCATAAATTCTTGAAAATGAGCTAATTTATTTTTGAAGTCACTTCATACAGGAATGATCGATGGAGATGGCACACAAAGGTGACAATTTATATAGGAATGGTGCTAAGTTTTTCAGAGTCTGCGAAGTGATTTTTCGAAATCACAATGAAACATGCATCATTGGACGCTTGAAGGAACTAATTCTTCACTACACATATCATGACATTTTCCACTCCACAAAAATCCTTTTGCGTCCTGATTACTCCCTTTGTTTTTTCCAAATGCCTAGACCATCCTTGTGTTGCAGCCCATCTTCCATTTCCTTATCTTTCCCGACTTCATGCACGCCTATTTTTCTGAATCACATACATCCCTTTATCCTTTTCCGTTTATTTTTGCCTTCTAGTTGCCTTCTGAATAAAACTCATTCCCTTTCCATGATTACATTGCCTTGATTTCCTAGCCATGCTAATCCACACTGCTTGTCCGTGAGTTCTTTCTATTTATAGTCCTACCAAATCTTTTTGTACAAACTCGCGTTGACTGATGTGGGATTCCTTAAGGCCCACCTTTCAACAAGTCTTGCCCCATCGACATCAGCACCTTATATGGGAAATAGACTAGAGTTCCTTTTGAGTACCTAGAGGCTTGCATGCCTTAATGGCAAGTTCTCTCACTGGCGATCATGGGAATACATCAATTTCCCCTTGATCTTCAGATCTTGCAAGTGGCTCGACCTCGACACATCCATTCGCACTTTGTGAGATGTACTCCAGTACCTTGGCACTCATTGACATCAATGGTGAGTTGCCTCGCATTGGTTAACGACATACATCAATGGCCGGTAATCCAATGATTTCTATTCATGCTCAACATCGACACATTCATTTGCATGATTAGAATTGTACCATCGGGTTTGTAGCGGGTGAAGACTATACACTTTTTCACGACTCCCTCAGCAGTTACAGCAGCATGCATTCTAATCTATGAGAGTACCATAGTTCCACTTTCAGCATTTATCTTTAGTTCATATTCCTTCATTTCCAAGGATCCAGTTACATTAGTCACATTTTCCTAATCCAGCAGCAGCAGTAGCTACATTCTTATTGCATAGTTCACCATTCTTGGGTAAGTAGAGGTATGTTGTTTTCTAATCTTTAATCATGCAATTCCTTATATGCTAACTTGAATATTTTGGAAAATTCCCTCACCATGCTACATTTCCTTTCATGAGCCATGTCAAGTTGCACAAGGACATGCAACCAATTCAGTTGAGGGGGGGAGAACTACATTCACTACATATTCACTTCCATGATTCCATTTATTCACCACACTACATATTCACTTCCATGATTCCATTTCTTCACCACTATCACTCCATTTTTTTTCTCATTTGCCATTCACCAACATTTATTTTCCAATGATACTTTGTTGCACTTTGCTTCATACGCAATATTGGCATGCTTCATTAATAATACAAAAGGGATTTCTTATGCACATTATGATTTCCAGTGAGTGTTTACATTATTATTGAAGAAAAGAGAACAGAAAACGAAATGAATGTTGTTAACACAAGAACCAACATTCTTTGTATTCATGGTTGTCACACAAGAACCAACCATAAGAAAATGTAAGTTGTTACTCATGTCTTTCACATGTCCTGGATACATTCGTTATTAAAAGATATCATCATGTAAAGCCAAAGTTCAAGATGCCAAATGTTCTTAAACAGACCCATGCATGGTTTCATGAGGACATGCAACAAGTTCAGTTGGGGAGGATGTTGGGACTCATAAATATCATATTTTCATCCACCTTTTTCTTCACTATTCCTTACATTTCATCATCCAATTAACCTTTTATCATATCATTTTCATACAAACATTTGGGTTTCACCTTCTTATTTTCCATTTTTTCATTTTTGTATTACAAGTGAAGTTATGATTAATTATTAGAAAATATACATATTTTTATATATATCTCAAGAATATGTGAGTTTTGTGATGTGTAGGAAATATGTGAAGAATTAATATCTCCTCCACCATATTAAGGAGATAAGTATGAGAAAATCATGGAGGATTTGGTTGGCATATCTTATCCAAGATATGTGAGAGATTTGTGGAGGATTCAAAGGGATCATATTTTGTAATAATGGGAAAATAGTTGAAAATGCTTGAGAGATTTGTGGGATCATATCTTGTAATAATGGGAAATTAGTTGAGAGTGCTTGAGAGAATATTGGATATGTAATTATGAGAAGGTTATCTTCCTAATGTATATAAGAGAGTGCTCTCTCTTCATTTTAATAAGGAAGAATGAAGAATGAATAATAGAGAATGGAGATTAACTTTGATTCATATTCTTTTATTGTTGCACTTTCATGATTTGTAATTTGATTCTTGTAATATAATTTGAGATAGTTTTATTGTTGTGAGCTCACATATGTTGTTTGTCATTCAATGCTTCACATGTTGTATTGCTTTTCTTTTATGAAATTTCCTGCTTTCATAGTTAATGTTTCAATGCCTTTTTAGATTAATTTGATTTCAGTAATTTAGATTAAACTAGTTCCACTTCAGTCCTGCATGTATAGTGCATGTGTCTCGTAAGTCTACGGACCTCGGATTGACAAATTAAATAGTTGGGCAAGTACTACAACAGAATTAAACAAACATAGTTTCACCCAACAATGGATAATTCCAAATGATTACAGACTTGACCTGTCCTGCGCACTCAGTTGCGGACTTCTAGGCCTCTGTGCACTCAGCTGCAAAGCCTCTACCTATGCTACGACCCAAACTTAGACTTCTACTTGAAAGATATGACTCAATTCTTCATCATTGATTAGTTGATGCCTTAACTACTTAGAACTTCGCTCTACTTATACAATCCCATGGTCCGCAGACCATGTGTAGATCTTTTACAACCGACATTACATTATCAAAATAAGGGAGGACAACCCTATGACTTTTAACAACTACGCGCTCCGCAACCACAAAATGCGAAGTCATTACATTAGGATTACAAAAATTGGACCAAAATATGGGCTTTAAGCCCCAAAATGTGCTTGGGGGATCCCCTGCCCAACATCTAGGAAGTTGACTTAGAAACATCCCTTCAGTATTGTTGTAGCATCTATCGTCACTTAAATTTCATTTTTAATATTATCACAAAAATAAAATATTATGTTTTAAAAAATCAAAAGAGAATTTGAAAGTCCGAAGTAGTGATTTAATTTATACTATCGGCAACATTCAAAGCAATGTAAGGTGGGCCCGACCCATATGCTAAAATTCGAGCGGTTTTATGAAGTATGATCAAACGATGGCTTAAGAGGCGGGCAAAGCACTCAATGAGGGAACAATGAGCACAAGTTATAACTTAGGCTCAACGCCCGCAAATGACCATGATGTCGATATGGTTGACTAAGATCTATGGCCTGTGATCGCTACAGGGGTTCAAGCCTAATGAACCTCCCGTACACTCCCTACCCTCGCAGCGGGTCACCCACACCGTTTCACTCCAGCTCATCTCCTCCACATCCTCTGCCACTCTCATTCATTACCATCCACCTCACCCACCGTAACTCGTCACCTCATCTGCCACTCCATTAATTCATTGCATTAACTACAGGTTTCCCTCCGTTTTGCTTACTGTTGGCTAGTTGAATTGTTTATTAATTGAACAATCAAGTACCACATTAATTGTCAACCTGGGAAAGTCTTTTTATTCCAAAGGCCACTGCGTACTGTTTGCACTTAAATTCTAAAAGCATTGAAAGCTGTAGTATACTTAATTCCTGTATTAAGTTATCACAGTGCTGAGAAAGAATTGATTAAAATTACAGATCTAAGAAACAAGGAAATGGATGCTCTGTTGGCAGAGGATCAGGACCCTATCCTCCTGATGAGGACGTTCAGCACCTGCCCCTGGAATCAGATTGCTAACGCACACTGCACTCAGATTCACCGGTGAAACACGCTTGCACAATTTCGAATAACTTAATAAAACAGAGTGCTAGCAAAACAGAACTTCAAGAGGTAATGCTACAAAGTCCAAAACAGATTATCTGTAAAAAGAAACTACCACACACTTACACACTTGACAGCAAAGTAAATGGGTGAATCTTGTGAGGAAGGTGGGCCCAGTCCCTCTCACAAGATTCCCCAGAATGCAAAGAATAGCTTAAATACTCAGAACGTTCTTCTATTCATCTGTAAAAAATTCGGATACAGTGAAGTTCATAATTGCTGGTATTTTTACAAAATGCTCTTACAGACTGCTCCCTTGACTAATGTAGATGTCTCCTCTTTATAGAGGAGACATCTATTACAATAGATTGTTACGGTTCAATTAGTTGATCCGTTTAATCAAAAATAAGAGTTACAAAGATGCTGTTGCAACAATCTGACGATATATTCTTTGTTTAGGTTCTAACTGTTACACAACTGGTAACTGTTCTTCGACCGTCTTCCTTGGGATACGTACATTCCTTTTGCTGATTCCCCGTGCTATTCTGGTTCTAAGTCCTGGTAACTGTGTTCTTACTTGCCTTGGATAATTGCTTGATTCAGCCACGTTAGCGTTCCTCAGATAGGTGCCATTGTTATTCCCAGTTGATGCAGAATACCCGCTTTAGGTGATTTCTGTTGCTGACTATATCAACTGCGTAGTTGCTGCTTCTGGTGTTGCAGCAACTGCGTAGTTGCTGTTTTTGGTGTTACAGCAACTGTAGGTTATAATTCCTGCAGGCTTAAGACAATTACTTAGCAATTCAGTTAGCTTTCCAAAGATAAATACAAAGGTGCTTACGAATATGCAGTGAACAATTAAACATATAGATATGCGGGAAGTTACTCCATACCTTGGGGTGATCAAGTCATTGTATGATCAAAACTTATAACTTATGACTGAAAAAGGATAATATTATGATGGAAATATAAAGTCAAAATTGATCAATTATGGGTCCTAACATCCCCCCCAACTGAAGATATTGCATGTCCCTATGCAATGTTTTACTCTGAATCCGAGTCGGAGTACTGGGATGAACAATGTAAATTACTGAGACAATAGCTGTAGGAGGTGATGTCGAACCTTTTTCTGAAACCACAGACAGTCTGTATCTGTCTCCATGCTACTGCCTCCTCCTTAGTAGATAACCCAAACTGACCCTTATATTGTTCCCCGGGTAACCATAAAAGTGGAAATTTAAACTTGTAGCCTATCCAACTCTCAGCACAGTGTTGCATGCATTTAATATAAAAAGGTACCCTTGTAAGTGCTACCTGCAAATTTGCTGGATTGTAAGGATGATATTCTTTCCTTTCTTTGGGGCAATTTTCCCAAAAGAGATTATTTGCTCTAACGACCAAGGGCACTTTGGTTCTCAAATAGTGCTGACAGTCCTTCAGGACTGTTGCTTGCAATTGTCTGAGATGATTTTTCATATCAGAATTCTTTATCAATGTTTGGTGCTGTACAATAAAAGTAGCTGCATTCTGTGGTTCAGCCCTAATCCACAGAAGACAATTTTGTTCATTATGTTGGGCTGAGACGAAGGCATTCTGCCATGTGAGTTGGTTGGCTAAGAAGGAAATAAAGGCTCTCAGCTGTATGTCACCAACCACAGGTAGCATATTCTTGTCCCTTTCTTCAGATACTGCTTCATTGTGTAGGTAGAGCTCGCATAGCAGATTTTGGTCATTCTTGGGTGCCTCTGCAAAAGTTTGCATAAACTGTTCTGTTGTAACTACTTGATGTGGTCTCCCTTCTCTCACAGCTTTTATCTGCAAGAACGTCAATCTTTCCCTTAAAAATGTTGCATAATTAAAAGATGGCTTCCTCATGGCTAATATTCTTTGAAACAATTCGAACATTTGGGGCACTCTTGTTTTTAGCTCTGTGATTTCTTTATATTGAGCTATGCATTGCTCAATTGCTTCCCAATTTCTGTATGCGTGATTAAACCAGGTCCCTTTCTGCTGTTCAAATGCTTTACCCTTTGACTGCTCATACTCTTTACACCATTTCCCTTTCAAAGCCTGAAAGCTTTCTGTTTCTATACATGCATCATTAACAGAGGGAGACTCTGTTTGTGTGTAAGCATCAGTAAGAAAAATCTGTTCTGTTGGAGTAGGCTGGGATACTCCCTCATCTTTTTCTCCATTTGTAGCTAGTATCTCATCCTGTTGCTGTCCTGATTCACTGTGTGCTGTGGTAACTGGGGTAGGCCGGGGTAGGTTTGTATCTTCTTGCTCCTTTGCTGTTTTCTGTTTAAAAATTTCCTCCATAATAATTTGGGTGGGCCGTGGTGAGTCTATATTTTCTCCTGCTTTTGTCTCTGCTAGGGGACTTACTGGTTCTTGTGTTACAGTAAGTTCTCTGATTTGATCTTCTTTCTCTTCCAGAGAGCCTGTTGGTTCTTGTGTAACAACAGGTTCTTCTGTGTGCACTTCCTCTTGGGAGCCTGTTGGTTCTTGTGTAACAACAGGTTCTTCTGTGTGCATTTTCTCTTGGGAGCCTGTTGGTTCTTGTGTAACAACAGGTTCTTCCATTCTAGCAGAGGGTTGTGATATTTCTGTCTGTGCAGCAGCAGGTCTTTCCGTGTCATCTGCAACAGTGGCAACATTCTCTCTTGGCTCCGCCACTACCTTGTGTCCTGCTTGGGTATATATTTCGCCACAAGTGGCGCACATATACTCATTGTCTTCACTTTTCTCTGCTGCCGAGGCCACTCGCGCTAAAACATGCAGGCTGAATTCCTTTTGATATGCTTCTTTAATCCTTATTATCTCCTCTTGATAATCCTGAATTTGTAATCTTAGGAATTCAATTTCCTCTTGCAAGGCAGATATGGTGGGCTGATCTTGCGGGGCAGTAGGCTCCAGTGGAGGCAGGGGTTGCACTTCATCATCCTGGTCAATATTCCCCGTAGGTGGTTCTTGTGTATCACCTGGGGACGTGGCTGGTTCTTGTGTTACAACCATTCGATCCTTGTTATCTTAGGTGTCGGCAGCTGGTTCTTGTGTATCAGCTACCTTAACATATGATGTCACGAAGCTATGAATGTTCTGCATTTCCACTTCCGAGGGTGAAGGGGATGGACTTTGGGGGCGGGTGGGGGTACGGATTCTTAAAGTAATGGGTGGTGAACTAGGGGGATTCAGAATTTTGGCTACTAACGATGACCGAGTTCTTCGCTTTGATAGGAAAGCCGTAAATGCGGGCATTTTCCTTCTCAGGTCAATTTCAGGGGTAGTAGCCGGAGCAGCAGATGTTTTAGCTGAAACCCTGGTTTTTCTTCTTTTTGGTGGGGTTTCCTTTGTCTGGCGCTTCTTTCTCTTAAGTAGGGAAATCGGGATATCATCGTCAGAGTCATCGGTAGAAATGTGGAGTATGGGGGTGGAAGGACTGGCCTTTTCGAGGGATGTGGTTGTTTCTGTAGTTGCTTCTGCTGCTTTTCCGTTTTCAGCAGTTTGCAGGGATGTTTGATGGGCTTGTTCAGGGATGCGTTCTACCTGCTGAAGATTTTGCAGGGGGATTTGCTCGGGCATATCCTCTACTTGCTGAGGGGGTTCATCTTCTGGTTGGGGAATTTCAGCTTCCTGCGGGGGATGAATGGGGGGTGGCGGATTATTTAAGGCCAGGCCTCTATTAATGAGCAATTGGATTAACCGGTGGTGTTTTAGGGACAGAAGTGGGTGCTTCGCATTAACAGCATATCGTGACATATTCTTAAGACAACCCAATAGGTAATATGGCATATTTATCAATTGACCATTTCTTAAGTGATTTAACAGCATGAAATCGTGCTGGTAGATTACCTGGTAGCGGCCCTCGCACGTCAGGTATTGTTTGACGAATTCGGAAATTCTTGGCCATGGTCGAGGTAACGACCGCAGTGCTACTCCTCTGCCCTTAGGTTCTATCTGCTCGCCTGGTCGTAAGAAATCCTGCTGC
>APFE031252221.1:126515-151682 GCA_000404065.3 Pinus taeda
GTAATACCCTGCATGTCCTAAGAAGCTTCTTACTTCTGTCTGGGTTTTGGGAATAGGGAGGGTCAAAATGACTTGTATTTTTGCAGTTCGACTTGAATTCCTAGTAATGAAACATAATGGCCTAATACAATGCCTTCATTCATCATCATGTGGCATTTCTCAGTACTTAAGGCAAGGTGTGCTTCAATACACCGCTTGAGTACTTTTTCTAGATTCTACAAAGCATCTTCAAAGGCAGTTCCATGAGTGAAGTCGTCCATAAAAATCTCTAGGGAATCATTTACCATATCAGAAAAGATGCCTATGACCGCTCTCTGGAATGTTGCTGGTGCATTACACAGACCAAATGGGAGAACCTTATAAGCAAAGGTCCCCCAAGGGCTAGTAAAAGTGGTTTTATCCTGGTCCTGGGGTGCAATCCTTATTTGATTATAACCGTTGAATCCGTCCAAAAAGGAAAAGAACTTTTTACCAGCTAAGCTATCTAATACCTGATCAATGAATGGTAACGGGAAATGGTCTTTTTGGGTGGCCTTATTTAGGGCTCTATAGTCTACGCATACTCGCCATTTCCCATTTTTCTTGGGTACTATTACTAACGGAGAAACCCATTCACTATCAGATATGGGGTATATAAATCCTACATTTAACAGCTTTTGAAGCTCTTCTTTTACTATTTCTCTTAGATTGGGATTCATCCTCCTCTGGGGTTGACAAACTGGACGGGATCCTTCTTTAATGTAAATCCGATGAGTACATAGCTCAGGGGAAATCCCTTTCATGTCCGTGTAATCCCATGCGAATGCCTCTTTGTTTTCTTTAAGTAGCTTCATTAACTGCTGCTTTTGATCATCTGTTAGGTTTGGATTTATATTTAATGTCTTTCCTGGTTCGATTTCTATTGTCACACTTTTGGAAGGACTACCAGCTAATATCTGAGATGAATTTTTAGTTTCGAGATCGTTCTGGGACTCTGGTTCTAGGATTGTGGTAAGGCGATTATGTATCTCTGAGCTAACCGAAGAGGGTTCAGAAATGAAGTTGCTGATTAATTCATCTTCAGTTGAGTTCTTGAGAGTTAAGGCTTGTCCGATTGTTAAAATAGGTTGGGCTTCTTCATCCTCATAATCTACCCATATTGAATTATCGCTATTGATCATGGGTGTGGCATGGGGGTAAAGAGTCAATTGTTTAGTTTCCTGGCCATTGGATATTGTCATTGATCCAGATCTATAGCTGATGAAAGCATCTGCTGTAGCTAACCATGGTCTTCCTAAGATTAGTGGATGACCCCCCAACTTTGTTTTAGTTTGTAACACCACAAAGTCGGCTGGGTAATTCCAGGATTCTGCAGAGATTACCAGGTCTTTGATTACTCCCTCAGGTTTGATTGTAGAGCGATCGGCCAGTTCTAAAATAGTTGGAGTTTCCCTGATCAAATGTTTCAACTACAGTAATTGTGCTGTTTCCAGTGTCATAATATTTATTGCAGCACCTAAATCCACTAGAACTTTAGAGACAAAGGTCTTGCCTACCTGAACTGTTACTGTGGGGTGACTAGGGTCACCATATTTCACAGGAGGGTCTTTTTCTGTTATTAGAGCAGTCAGTTCTCCCATCACATGAACTGTGAGGGGCTCCTTGGATTTTCTTCCAGGTTTCCTGACACAAATATCTCTAACAGTTCTGGCGTAGATAGGGACATCTCTTAATGCTTGTAATAATGGAATTTTAACGTATAAGTTCTGCAATTCTCCTAAAAGATTAAAGGCTGGCGGCTCAAACGTTTTACTGAGAGTCAATCTTTCAGGGAAGGGTGGTTCAGTTGTTTGGTCAGTCTTGTTAGTTGATTCAAGAATTTCGGTATCTTTATTGGATGACTTTCCTTTCCTAACTTCTTCTTTTTCAGAATCAGTGATGTCATCTATGATGGGTTCAACTACTCTTCCAGAACGTAAATGGATGTCGTTACATTGCATGGGGAGGGCAGGTTGATTTTGAATGTTAATTACCTGCAAAGCTTTATTATTGTTCGGGTTAGGGTTAGGTTGCACAGGCAGCTAGGGTCTCATTGCCTGGTTATTCTGGGAAGTATTGGGTGGTAAGGAAAGAGACTGTTGTTGCTGATGAAATGGTATTTGCTGGGCTGCCCAATTTGGGTTCCATTGATTGAAGTATGGTTGTTGTGGGGCCCAGGGATTCCACATAGCAGGATCAGGAAAAGGGAGATTAGGTTGTTGCATAAGTGGAAAATTCATTGCATTAAAGGGTGGGTACTGCATTTGGTTCATGGGTGGGTAATTTGTTTGAAAAGGAGAATTATTATTCCAACGACTAAATGCTGTATTAGAGTTCATACCTTGTCTTTGTGGCCATTGCCTTCTCTGTGTCATCAGATACACTGCTTCAGCCTCTTCTTCAGTTGTCTGCAATGCTGCTTTGATTCCGGGCAGAGAAGGACATTGTTGAGTTTCATGGTCCATTTCACAGATTGTACAGATAGGTGTCTTATCCAGTGGGCATTCCCTAAGTGGGTGTTTGCCTCTACATTTAGAACAGAAAATAGCTAAAGCAGCTTCTGCTTCCGCCTGTTTCTTCTTAACCTGCAGAGCATCGATTTGTGAAGCAAAAGAACTTAACATTTCAGTTTTAAATTCTTCTAATAAATTACCTATTTCAGCTCTTGTTTCTCCTCCACTGGCTGACTTCTGAACTCTCGAATACACATTATCTCTGCTTTTTTATCTGTTCTCTGCTCCTCTTGAGCACCTCATGCAGAGATTAACAATTTCTTCAAATGGTTCCTTGGAGATGTCCCCTTTTCCCAACATGTTCAACATGTCCAAGCAGTCATCTCTGACCCCCTTCAACAATATGGTCTTCAGAATGTCTTTACTCATAGTGGGGTGATCAGACCTCTGCAGATTATACTGCAGCCTTTCCACAAAATCTTCTAAGTTCTCATCCTCCTTCTGCACCATTTTAAACAGCTCTTCCTTCCTTTCTCTTGTTCGGCAGTAATCTTGGTATTTGGCCAAGAATGCTTCTTTCATTTGGTCCCAGGTAGAAATTGCCTGAGACCCTAAGCTCATGAACCATCTCAATGCATTCCCTTTTAGTGTTGCTGGAAACAATTTTAGTTTCTGATTAGAATTTATATAATCATAACTTCTGCATATCGAATTCAAAGAGGAATTCATCTGGGTCTTCAGAGGATAACCCATGGAAATTGGGTAGCGCTGAAAGGGGAATATTCTTCATAGGAGTTGTTCCTCTCGGCAGGTCCCCAATAGGGAATTCCAGGGTAGAGAGTGAGTTCTCCCCCCTTCCTTCTGCTCTGTTATCCTCCATTGGTCTTTCTCCTGAGTCACTTACTTTATCTTTTGTATCCTCAGGTTCTTCAGGTTCTTCAGGTTCTTCTACCAGTTCCTCAGTGTGTTCAGATACTTCCAGCTTCCTTTCAGGCCCCACTACTTCCTCCGTCTGTCGATCTGTTTGTGAAGAGTACTGTATTTGAGGTCTCCGGGAACTCGTTCTCTGCGATGTTTCAGCCTTCGAGATGATTTCGTCAATGAAAGTCTTTCTTCCTCCCTTGCCGCCTGTGAAGTTAGGTTTCTTGCGTCCTCTCATGCACCTATTATTTTCACAAAGAAATCATTAATGCCTTTAGAAATCTTTAGTTGCCTTCCCCGGCAACGGCGCCAAAATGTTGGCTAGTTGAATTGTTTATTAATTGAACAATCAAGTACCACATTAATTGTCAACCTGGGAAAGTCTTTTTATTCCAAAGGCCACTGCGTACTGTTTGCACTTAAATTCTAAAAGCAATTAAAGCTGTAGTATACTTAATTCTTGTACTAAGTTATCACAGTGCTGAGAAAGAATTGATTAAAATTACAGATCTAAGAAACAAGGAAATGGATGCTCTGTTGGCAGAGGATCAGGACCCTATCCTCCTGATGAGGACGTTCAGCACCTGCCCCTGGAATCAGATTGCTAACGCACACTGCACTCAGATTCACCGGTGAAACACGCTTGCACAATTTCGAATAACTTAATAAAACAGAGTGCTAGCAAAACAGAACTTCAAGAGGTAATGCTACAAAGTCCAAAACAGATTATCTGTAAAAAGAAACTACCACACACTTACACACTTGACAGCAAAGTAAATGGGTGAATCTTGTGAGGAAGGTGGGCCCAGTCCCTCTCACAAGATTCCCCAGAATGCAAAGAATAGCTTAAATACTCAGAACGTTCTTCTATTCATCTGTAAAAAATTCGGATACAGTGAAGTTCATAATTGCTGGTATTTTTACAAAATGCTCTTACAGACTGCTCCCTTGACTAATGTAGATGTCTCCTCTTTATAGAGGAGACATCTATTACAATAGATTGTTACGGTTCAATTAGTTGATCCGTTTAATCAAAAATAAGAGTTACAAAGATGCTGTTGCAACAATCTGACGATATATTCTTTGTTTAGGTTCTAACTGTTACACAACTGGTAACTGTTCTTCGACCGTCTTCCTTGGGATACGTACATTCCTTTTGCTGATTCCCCGTGCTATTCTGGTTCTAAGTCCTGGTAACTGTGTTCTTACTTGCCTTGGATAATTGCTTGATTCAGCCACGTTAGCGTTCCTCAGATAGGTGCCATTGTTATTCCCAGTTGATGCAGAATACCCGCTTTAGGTGATTTCTGTTGCTGACTATATCAACTGCGTAGTTGCTGCTTCTGGTGTTGCAGCAACTGCGTAGTTGCTGTTTTTGGTGTTACAGCAACTGTAGGTTATAATTCCTGCAGGCTTAAGACAATTACTTAGCAATTCAGTTAGCTTTCCAAAGATAAATACAAAGGTGCTTACGAATATGCAGTGAACAATTAAACATATAGATATGCGGGAAGTTACTCCATACCTTGGGGTGATCAAGTCATTGTATGATCAAAACTTATAACTTATGACTGAAAAAGGATAATATTATGATGGAAATATAAGGTCAAAATTGGTCAATTCTGGTTCCTAACACTTACCATATATATAAAAGAAAAGTAAAAACCTTGTTGCATTAGTCATTTGCTTTTAGTACTGAGTAGCCTCACCTCCAGTTCAGCATTCTGAGTTAGCAACTATTACCAGCAACTGTCACCAGCAACTGTCATCAACAACTGTCATCTACAGACACCATGGCCAAACAAGTAAGTTCTTCTTCAGTCATCCATACCCCATTAATGGACGTTGAGTGTGATATTTCTAATACCCTCTACACAATTAAGCACCTTTCACTATATCAACAAGTCACTCTGAACCATAAAAAGTCCCCTATATTCATGGCAGTGGTTAGGTCAGGTGTTCTAGCAGCTTTTGTCCCAAGGACTCATTTGTTCCCTGAATTCATTCAATGGTTAGCCTCAGCAATGTACCCCAAGAACTGTTTTGTAACGAATCAGTCTGGGGAGAGTGTTTTCCAAGTAACCTCTCAATTAATTCACCAAGCTTTGAATTACCCTGTATCTGGAACTTACGCCACCTTTACTAAAGAGTCTTTGCTCTCATATTATGATAACCTGTCACCCTAAGAGTTTTCTCATGTTACCTCATTCCTAGCTCCTAAATATGGACAATTCTCTCTAGATGGAAATCTGTTCTCTTTAGACATTTTTGCAGTTGATATAAGACCTATCTTGCAAGTAATTTCTAAGATTCTGGGAAAGGAATATTCCATGCAGGTTGATAAAGCAATGCTAGGATTTTTCTCTTTAATGATGAAATCAAAAGTAGTACTAGATATTCCAACATTCTAGGTAGACACTATCAATACCCAATTCATGACTTTGCCTCTTACTGGGTCCTTCAAGTTCCCTTCAATTATTACTTATTTATTTCTGCACTAGAATGCTGAACATTTTATAGGTTTGGGACTAAATATTGTTGACATAAATAAAAAGAAGCGGTTAGTGGTATTTTGGACAGACCTAATACGGGGTGATCCAGGAGATGGTGGTTTATTTGAATTCACTTCTTTTTTCCTTCCAGTGGCCTACAAGACCTTGAATGGAACCTTGCCCCTAACATTTCTTCCTAAAGCTCAAGAATTCCTTCAATTGAGGAAAGATGTGAGGTGTGGAGACTGGTTCATATTTGAAGAACATGCAGATATCAGGCTTTATGGAGCCTCTGTCAAACCATATAGGTTACCAAAATTTGTGTTGATGAGGCATTTTGCCCTTGAATTTATCAGACAAAGCTTGAATGTAGATCGGGTTCATTTTGTTCCTATGAAGAAAGGTTATTTCTTTAAATTGCCCAAAGCAGTAGGACCCTTCATTGTGAACACCAGACAGGTTGCCCAAGAGGTCGAGAAACTATTGAATGACATGTGTCTTTTACAGGTGGTTGAGTGGGCTTATGACCCTCATGAAATTATTTCAAAGAGGAGGTTAGAGAATGGATATTCAGCCATTGTGCATGAGAGTAGACCAGAAACAGAGAAATTGGCAAATGGAGGTTTGCAAAACACTCAGGGGACAGAGATTGAAACCCCTAGCATTGCAAAAAAGGTGTCAAGTGGGCTAGAGAAGATTTTATTGATTTGGATGAAGAAGAATCTGAAGCAGCAACAATGACTAAACTTCTGGATGCAATGTCTTCAGCACAACATGGTTTACTAATTCAATTGGGAGAAATAGAGGGTGCACCAGCTTCCCCATCTTCCAAAGAACCTGTTCATGATCAGGTTCCTTTAATTCAGCGTATGTTTGCTCAAATAGCTGAGAGGAACTAGAAAGTGAAGTTAAATATGGAGTCTCAAGCTGAGTCTCAAGTTGCTCCTAAACAAACTAGATTGTTATTTGCTATGGATTTGGATAAAAGTCAACTTAAAATTGCTTCCTCTCATCCTACTGAAATGTCAGTTGGGTCCAACAGCAATTTCAAAACTGTTAATTTGACTATTGATACTCACAAGCTTCCAATGCTTGGCAAGATCAATTTGCACGTGCAAACTGGGCAATTGATTGTAAATGATTTACATAAAACAAATGCAGTTGTTGTTAAGGCAGAGAAAATGCTAAATAAGGTAATTCAACAATTGAAGTTGGAGAAAGCCAACTCCAGAGCTCTAAATGCTTAGGTGGATGAACTAAAGAAGATTATTATAAAAATAGGAGTCAATCCTGATGATCAACCTGCAATTCAGAAATTGTTGCAATCTGCTAAGTTAGAGATTGGGGTTTTAAAGAAGAAATTGAATCTGTGGGAATAACTGAAGTGGAAAATGAAAAGGAAAAGCTCCTACAGGATGTATTGTAGAAAATTGAAGAAGTTTCTTTACTTAAAGAATCTTTGGATAAGCTGCAACAATAGGTAGATACTCATGTCTGTACAATAGTAATTCCAGCTAATACAGAGGATCCTGCAGCACAGGTATCACAGTTGGGAACATAGCTAAAAAAGGCTGAGCATGATGTAAAGAAAGCACAGAGGGAATTGGAAACAACCTGTAAGTTATTGAATTTGAGTGAGGAAGAAGAAAGAATGGAGAAGGAAAATGCAAAAAAGTACAGGGAAGATCTTCTAAGAGTTGAAGATGAAATTAAAAGACTAAAGGAAAAAATGAAGGGCAATATGTCCTTAATTCAAGCCAGGGAGATTCTATGGGATGAAATCATTGAAATTATTAGGGACATCTCGGAGTTTCTTGTTATTATCTCTAAGGAAAAAACAATTGTCCAAGACATGGAAGGTGTGGTTATGCAAAATAAGCAAAAAGATTTAGACAGATCAAAGTTTGCAAAGAGAATGATAGATTTCATTAATTCTATATCTACTTTGGAATTAAAGGAGCATGACAAGCCAGACATAACACTATGTGCAATAGATTTTAACAAGATGACTGTCATAAATATTTACAGAAATATTGCTTAGAAGAAGATAAATGAGATGAAGGAAGCAATTTCCAAGTTTAACATCATGTCTGATAAAAGGGTTAGAGTTGGACTTCCCTCTTGCTGGGATCTAAAAGGAAACTTGCTGCCATGGAAGACATATGAGACTTTGCTAATTGAGGCAAAAAGCAAAGTTGATAACACTCATGAAAAGACAACAGTATTAAAGGGAGCCACTATTGTGAATTACCTTAATAATGATTTTAAGCTTCTATGGATGGTGAAGACTCTGTTTACAGATAAGCCTACTTATAGTAGGATTACAACATGCAGAATAGCACTTGACAAATTGGAAGAAGCACCAAAGTCAAATGTATCATTGTGGAGAAAATGCAAAGAGTGGATGATAGAGTAGATCAAAGATACACCAGCAGGACCACCTACTCAAGCCATAGATTCAAACAACGATCAACAATCACCAATCATACTTTAATTTCTGTTACTTTATGTTATCTTAGTTCCTGAGAAAAATGAAGTGCCTTTTACCCTATAATGTAATATTAAGTAATGACTTTTACTTTAGATAGTTAGGAAGTAGTTAAGCAGTTTGACAGTTTTGGTAGTTACCAACTGTCTCATGATGTGTAAAAGAGAGGAAATTATAGAATAAAGGTCCAAATTTTGAAGAATCTGAAGACTATACTATTTTGTACTTGATACACTAATGATTAATGAAAGAATCGGGAGTTTTCCATATAGTGTTGGGTATTATTTTGTAATTTCTTTGTTATGTGTCATTATGTCTCTTCCTCTCTTTAAATATGGTAATGAAGTTGCAGGCCTTTGTTTGCTTATGTGAATAAAGTTAAAATTCCTTAAAAGAGCGCTCCCATATTTAAAACTCTTTTCTCTATATTTCTTCTAAGTTACAAATAATAGTTTATGTCAAACACAACATATTGTCTTTAATTTCTCAAGATATTCTCCACACAACATTTATATTCAACATCACATGGCATTTTGAGATTTTCATATCAACTAAATATTAAGGGTTTAAGGTCAGGTCCTTCAGGTCCTTCAAATGAAGATACATTATACAAATATGTGACATGCATAATAAAATTTAATGTCTTAAGCACAATTTCTCCACAGCTGAGAAATTGGTTTCTTAAGGGACAACAGGTACCTTGGTTCTTGCATACATCAATGGCAAGTTTCCTCGCTCTTGGCGATAGGTTTTCATTAATGGCCTTCGACCGAAAGATTTTATGTGGTGTTTGACTTCAACTCATTCATTCACACCATACGATTGTACTGTAGTACCTTGAGATCCATTAACATCATCGGTGGTCTCTCTTGCATCTGTTAATGACTTACATCATTGACCGATAATCAGATGGTGTCTACCATGTTTGATTCCAGCTCATTTATCACATGGTTAGACTTGCACATTGGACTATTGAGTGAACGATATAGAAGACCCCGAATCTAGTTTCATTCGTCTGGGCTGCAATTTCAGGATTAATACAAGATTACAAAGTATGATGGCTATGATCAGACATTCATCCAATCATGGGTCTACACTCTATTTTCAGTGGACGTGAATTCTCGATCACTGTAAATGTAATATTAATCTTATGTGTTGAGCATGGGTATGCCTTGCTCAACAAAAGATATCATGATGTAAATGTATTGTAACAGATGATGATCTCAACCGGTTGTTCTTGATCTGAACTTGTCACAAAGTAAATCACTTCAACCATCAATTGTCAGTTTTGACTTTGCGCTTTAGGGGCAATCTATTATAGGACATTTTGTCACATATGGTTAATAGGCCTACAAGTTGGATTAATCATCATCCATGAACACCTTGTCATCATCCATACACAAATCCCTAAGCATGACTCTCCCAAATGAGTTTTTGCCCTTGACTGCTTTATTTCAATGTCTTTTAGGCCCAACACACCCTGGTCCTTTAAGGACCTGCATTCAACAGCAGGTTGCTCCTTTTGCACTTACACTGATCAGCAACAGGTTGTCCCTTGTGGGGGAGTGTTGATTCCAGAAATTTGGGAAAAATAAAAAGAATCCCGAAGCTTCCTCTTCTAGAAGATTCTAGAGGTTGTTTTAACCATTTACCTTGGATAAAAACTTTGAACCCTATATGATCCTACCTTGGAGATTTCACCTCTTATCCATTAAGCTCATCCTTCCCTCTTAAGTGGATCTCAAGCCTAGATTAGTAAAGGGATAAGAATTCCCAAACTACCTCCCTCTCCCATATATTTACTGCCATCCACAAGCTAGGGGTTGGATTTTGAACATAAGAGAGTCTTCATCTTCATGCATTAGGGTGAGATAAGAGCTATGCTTTATGACGAGAGATAACAAGTCAACTTGGGGAGATCTCTACAAGATCAACTCCTATAATTAGTTGTAATCTCTCTCTGTTTCTATTAATACAAGGAGTAGATTATTTTCCTATGTGTTATGTTATGTTTACATTCATACATTTTGATGCCTTGTTCATCTATTGAATAGAGTAATTGGATTATGTTACATAGATATCGTGGATCTTTGGCTTATGTTGATTGAATGTGCAGGTTCTAATTATAGCGATTAGAGCTAGGATTGGAGCATACAAGACAAGAGTAGAGAAAAGTTTGCGACAGATTCCAAGTCTCTCTCCATTCTCCAATTTCTCTAAGGGAAAACTTATAGTCCTTGCTTTCTGTTGTTCTACACCAGTCCAGTAGGTCTAGGGAAGATTCTTTTGTCCGCAGTCGTAAATTCTGCATAACACAATTGAAGGAAAAGGTTGAGGATTATAAGAAGCTAGAGGTGGAAGTTGATAAAAAACACAAGGAATAAGAACAACGATTTGAAGAAGTCATATCTTTGAAAATTCACCTAGAATAAGTAAAGAGAACATAAGAAGTGATGAAGATCACTGAACTAAAAAAAGGAAGATTGTATAAATCTTAAAGGAGAAATTGTCTCATTAAGAAATGAAGTAGACGAGCTCAACAAGAACTTTAAGAGTTCTTGAATATTGGTTGGCATTCTCAACAATTAAAGATCACCATATGAAAAAACATGTCTTGGTTATGTAAGTGATACTTCATGCAAAAAGGATGCAAGGCCCAAGTCACTAGAAAATAAGATTGAAGAAAAGCTTGAACGCTATGCTCATATTCTTGAAAGCCCCAACCATAGTGGAAGCAAGGGAAGAAATCAAGATGAGCTTGGAAGAGATACTACACCAATAAGCTATGTTGGTGCTCTTAAGGGATCCATACACAACTCAAGCAACAATGTAAAGAAAGCCATGGATCAACAAAAAATGAGTCTCCTCTAGAGCAAAACAACTTCATTAAGGCAATCGTTCTCAACGAGGTATCAAACCATATTCCTTGGACATTGTTTTTCATGTACATATTTTGGGCATAAGGCAAGAAATTGTAGAGCCTATACCACGAATAATTATGCTAGCAATAGAATCTCTTATCAAACTTCCAGAAACAAGTTTGTAGGAAATCAAAGAGAGGTCCTAATGGCTACAATAACAAAAATCATATTCATTTGCTCCACTATTCAAACACAACACAAAATGCTACCAATGTCACAATTTTGGACTTATAGCATGAGATTGTAAGAGCAACATGAAGTGGTCTCCTAAGCAAAACAAAGAAGAAAAATTTCCTACCATGGATAGATATAATTCTACCAAGGTTTGGAGAAGAAAACAAGAAGAGCCAAAGAATGGAAATCATGAGCTAGTCACAAGTCTAAATTGTTAAAGCATACTCAAAGTTGAGTGCTCCGAGGTAGATGAAGAAACGGAAGTTTGGGTTGTGTAATATGATTAATATTTGATCATGAAGGTTGCAAAAGTGGAAAAAAGGAAATGCAAGCAAAACTTTGTGAAGATAAGTACAAGCAAAAGATAATCCAAGGTATGTTACCAATATCTTCAATATCAAAAGTCAACTCAAAAGCATGGAACATAGACACATGGCATACAAATTTGAAGTGTTCAAGAGCTTAATGGATGAAAATCAAAGTGTCCCAATGAAGCTTGCAAGATGACCCAAGTACATGCACTTGAATAAAAAGTTTTGTTTGAAGTTGGAAGCAAAATGAAACCATTGAAGGATGTACTCTCTTGAAGATTCTACTCCCACTTAGCCAGATGAGGTTATGGACCACGTTGAATATGTAATACGTTGAAGATCCACTTCAACCCCCAAGGAAGGAAAAGATGTCGTTGTCACAAACAATGTTTTCATATGACATATGAAGGGGCAATTGAAATTTTGATGCGAATGGTAAAAAGTGTAGACGATCCTAGCATGGATATGGATGTTAGAAAGAAGATGAAAATTTGAAATACAAGCTTAAGGGGAGCATGAGAAGTTCTCAATGATATAAATAAAGGAGACAATGCAATTTGGGGAAGCACACATCAAGAAGCAATGTCAAAGGGGGAGAGAATATTGAAAGGGGGAGAAATGGCGGGATTGTTGGCATCAATGACAAACGGGGGGATAGAGTGAAGTTGTCATTGATGTCAAAGCCCTAGCCCTAGGATTGATGCCCTAGCCCTAGGAATGAATACATAGCTCCAGGAATGATGGCAAAGAGATTGGAATGATGTCAAAGCCTAAAAGGAGTGTCAAATCATGTGTTAATAGTTCAACAGAAGTTATAAGAGCCCTAAGAATTTAGTAAGAGGTATCACAAAAGGGTTTAAACCCTTAAAGACAAATATGACAACCATAAGAAGCCATTAATTAAAATCAAGGAATAAGAGGTCAACGTAAAGGGAAATGCAAAGGAAATCTACATCATCACATAGCCGTTGACGAGACCTTTCCAATGGTAGGCGGCACGCCTTCTAACTCCTCATGGTTGAGGATAAATTAATTTTTAAAGTTAACATTAAAATTACATCCAATGGACATGACTATTCAGCCAAAAGTCAGGTTAGCCCCAATGTGTAACGCCTAAAAACTAGTGTAAATAACCATATGCATTAGCTCATTTTATAGTTATATAACTCGCAAATTAAGGAAAACAGAGGTCTAAAAAACCAAATGAAGGAAGAGATTCGAGCTAGAGAAGAAGACTATAATTTTTTGGTTATGTATTTCTATGGTTATTTGTTGAATCCACGAAGACCATTATCTATTGTAGATGAGATGAAGTAGAGGCTAATCCATGAGAAAAAAAGTGGGAACTTTCTTATGTATTTTTGTGGCACATTTGTTTTGAAAACTGAGCTATGGAAAACTATGTTATCTGTAATCCATGGGTGCTATTTGAATACTAAAGTCTGAATTTGTGGCTTAAGTTTGAAATCTGAATGTGGTTGAGATCTATAACATGAATCTAAGCTAACTGTGGAAGACTGTAGTAACCTGTGAAAAATCCAAGTTGTGCCTATTTTTGTGGGTATCCTCTGTGAAAAACCCAAGCCTATTTTTTTTGGTTATTCGTGGCAAAAAAATATTGTTTTTGCAAGAGACTTGTAAGGTGAACCAAGCTGTTGAAGAACCTTTGTGAACTAAGTCAAGAAGAAATCAAAATTGAGCTAAAGGAATATCATTTTAGTGTGAGGAGTTTTTGAAGTGGGTCGAGCCCTTAGGGCTAGTCGGTGGATAGTAAGAGTAATGTGCTAAATGATACATGTTAAAGGATTACATAAATGTTTAAAGTGTTGTAATATATTTGCTGAAGAAAGGGGTGGAATCATGTAGAATAAGTAGGTCTATGTGGTAAGGGAAAAACAGGGCAATTCCTTTGATTGTAGCCTTGTGATAAAATAATATTACACGGAGTTGTGTGAAGGTAACCACAGATACAGAAAGGACTATTAGAGACATGTGTGGAGGACTGAAGCATTCTTTTAAAGGAACTCTTATATTGATATAGGAAGTCTCTGTGACAAAAAAAAATATTGATTCTTGTGCAAAGGGAAAGATTTTTTTGGAAAGTGTATTTGTGCTTTAGACCTCTAACAACGAGTTTCCAAGAGCTAAGGACAACAAAGAAGTTTGTGCAATAGGTATTGTTAATTGTGTGACAAAAAGTAGAGTGCAACAAAGAAGACTTGTGCTTATATAGATCAAAATGATCCAAGGAGTCAAGCAATGAGATAAGACGAGATGAAGAGCATAAAGTCAAAGTGTATAGGTTAGGTGGCGGTAATCAAGGTTGAAGGTGCAAATATGAACATGGCATGGTAGGGTAACAAACCCTGCTAAAGAAAGGTAATTTGTATAAATAGAGAGTTGTTGTTGACAAACCCAAGTATCAAATTGGAGAAGTAGGTTGTTACCTATGAATTGTTGGGTTGGTGCAATATTAAGGAGAATGAAGTCTCCTGTAGGTTGGTGCCTATAAAAGTTTTAAGTCAATGATCACTAAGGATCAGTGTCCTTATATTCTTGATAAGTCGGATCTTGCAATTTTTGTAAGTTGATGCTTAAAGAGGATTGGTGTCCTAAAAAAGGTTGTAATGAATCAAAGATTGTTTACAAATGTTTCTTCTTCAATTTCTAACTTACACTTTGGTATCTATGTTTATACATTGTGAATTTGGTTTCAAAATTAATTAGATGAAAATTTGTTAGAAATGAAATTAAATGAATGATTTTAATGACGTCCACAAGGTTGAGTAGCCTAAGGGACCAAGGGAATAACAATCTTAACTCATCTTCGTATTCCTTTCGATGTCAGAGATTCTGCTATGAGTCTTGACTAGAAAGCTAGCAATCTCATTGACTAAAAAGAAATGAAATAATGATTCACCACTCTCAATATTTCCAACAATATATATATATATATATGAAATATTTACTCCGTAAGGCATCCCTCTAAGAAAAAGTCCCCTCTCATGCCACCTGTACCTTTATGTGCCTTTGATTCAGGTGTTAGATGACAGAATTAGCCTCCGCCATCAGATTAAAAATGGGTATTAGTCAATTACAATTCAATTCATTATGTGATAGTTACGATATGGACACTTGAATATCATAATGCCGAGAGCAATCTAGGGTTAATGGTGTCCACAAAGAGATGGAGGTTGAGATCTGCATTTTTTGCTTTTGGGTAATGGCGAGGAACAATAATTGTGAGAATGGTGAGCAGTTAGAAATGGGGTCTATGGCTTCTCATGGAGAAAAAAGACCAACTCTGTGTGGTGAGAGTGCCGACGAATCCGAACTCATGACCTGATTCTGAAGCGATGCGGCCAGTGCCTGTGGAGCTCCACTACGAATAGGGTTCCAGGGTTTGACGGTTGGAGATGGATTTGTTTGTGGGCTAGAAGGCTCATCCAAATAACCATATTGCTAGGGTAACAATATATATGTGATGATGGGCATGCCTCCCGCCATGACATCTCTAGTTTTGGGTCATTGTAGTGGGAGGGTATACTGTGTGTGGGATTGAGGTGAAAGAACTAGGTCTAATGGTTTGTTTGGGGGGTTAATAAATCTACATGTTCGTTGAATGTTGCATTGGGAGCTTTGGTGGGCTGTAAATTTCATACCTTGCATGGGAAGCCAGAGAAGAAATTGGATTGGGTCAGGGGAGTAACAATTGTTGGGGCTCGAATACCGTAGTGTCGAAGAAGTTCAAGTTGGAATGATCAAATCGCTCATCATTGATGTGGAGGTTACCAACAATGTGATCCAGAGAAAGAACTTGTGTTTGTATAGCCTTACAAGCGAAACATGGGAAGTTAATCTACATGTTGAAGAAGTTCCACTTGAGCTTCCTGAGCGCGCTGTTGGAAGAATCACCACTCCTCTATGGAATCCTTAATTTCCACCCTGGAGATCCTAATTACTGGTTTGGAACCTAGTTACTGGTTTGGAACGTTTACCAACACCTACGGGTTTTGGTGTAACAGAAAACATCTTCACGATATTAGAGCCTAGACCCAGGTTTGATTCCCCTGAGTTGCGTTTAATAGGGGTGTTGGAAGAATCACCGCACCTCTATGGAATCCGTAATTTCCACCCTAGGGATCCTAGTTACTGGTTTGGAACCTAGTTGTTGGTTTGGAACATTTACCAACACCTCCGGGTTTTGGTGTAACGGAAAACCTCTTCACCAGCTCTGCGAATTAACTTTGCAAGGGATCACATGAGTCTACAATGACACTAGAACAATCCATATATGTTAAAGCATACATGTTATGTTTAATACATTCCAGAAAATACATTCAGTGAAGCAAGTATAGATACGGGTAATCTTCCCTCTTACTCCTCCAATCCTCTGCATGCATGCCAAAGCTCCACATGCCCTTAGCCTTTGAATCCTGCTTTCGGGTTCGAGTGAGTTAGTTCATTCACTGACATAGATGGGGAACCATTTTTTTAGTAATAGAACTAACTCATCACGATGAAGTGGAAGGTCAAATAAGTAGAACCATTCTAAAATTGGCTCATAGTATGTTGCATTTTCATAAGATGGAGCTTAACTTCTAGGGAGAGGCACCATCTTGAGAGCGAGAAGAATATCTTTGGTTATATTATGCTCCTGATTGAATCACCTCTTCTCCCTGTCTGTTGTTCCTCAATCCAAGAGGGCGGTTTCGATCCAATTATTAAACAATTGATCGATCTAAAGCAAGTAGGTAGAAAAAGGTAAATGGTCCAACCATGACTAATAGGTCTAGGTCTTCCGACGGATAGGTTTATTTTGATCGCAGCCTGTGAAGCAAGGTTTGCAAAATTGAAGCAGAGGATGGTTACATCATGTATCCTCGTGTCCCCGGATTGGAGTAATATTTTTCATGTGCATGTGAGTTCATTAGGGGATTTAACCCCGCCGAGCTGGGCGAGTGGACAATATTGAATGGAGAATCGTCCTAAACTCCCTAACACACCATGCGATTTCACCATAACATTATGATCTTCAATGTCATCCGAGGAGGGCGGGCATCATTGTTTGACGAGAAACACACCCGATTGCATAATTGAACTATAGGAAACAAGCTATAAGCTGCCTAAGGCAAGAATAGGCTTGTGGATCTGTTGGGTCATTAATAGGAATTGGATCAAATGTAACAGGTACCCTGTATAGTAGTCATCAGAGAAATGGGCATTTATAAGCCGCTAGAGCATTATCTCTTGCTTTGTTTTGGAGACATGAACCTCTAATTGACACATCATCTGCGCAATCGTGTTCAATTTTTCACACTCTTTCTAATCATTCCATCCAATTCCAAATTCCAAGTACTTCATCTCGCCACTCATTTTCATGGCCTAAGTCTTCATTCAGGGGCACATCCTCTTTTTATGTTCATCCCACTTCCTTTAACATATCTATAAAGGAGAGGATTCTACAACATGGCTCGACTGTAAGGGAGAGGATGCTGCAACATGACTCGACACAACTTTCCATCCAATTAAGGCCACCCTTTCATTGAGGTTGACCAGGCCAATGTGACGATTGGTTGGTGCATTAGGGGTAAGAGCTTGGCCCAACTTTCCATCCAATCAAGGCCACCCTTTCACTGAGGTTGACCAACCTAATGTGACGATTGGTTAGTGCATTAGGGGTAAGAGCTTGGCCCAATGTGAAAGTCAACAGATGGAAAAAAAAAGGCTCCTTCGTAATTGGTGACCCACCTCAAACTATGTGGATTATTTTCCAGTTAGCTCTTGAGCTACTAAGCTCAACTTCGTGGCTTTGTGCACTAGGTCTGAAGGCAATAATTGTGCACGCTCGTAAAATTGTTTATCCTGAAATGCTCGAAAAATAGTCAACTAATACATTTGCAGTTGATTATTTATGTATGGGTTACACATAATAATATGTCATTTTGAATATTGAAATATCTATTCAAAACTAAGAAAAGAGATTATAATTTATATCCATGCATTATTTGTGTTTGTGAAGAAAGTGGGAATTAGTAATCCACATTACCAAATTTTGTTAGTATATTGTTAACTTCAATCATTCCATCATTACTATTTATATTTACATTGTGCTCTAATGCAACATATATAAGGCAACAATTGTTTAGGTTAGACTTTTTCAACAACTTATTTTCATATTTTGTTTGAGGAATCATTATAGTATATTTCTTTCAAAATATCTATTCCTAAACAATAATTCAAATGCATTAGATCAATCAATTTGACAAATAAACTTTTATATTTTCAATGGAAATGAAATGGACCACTAACAATTCGAATCTTCTCATCACCTGTCAAATTGGTGGGCATTTTCTTTGGGAGAGAAGATATGTTATGCAACCAGCTCACAAAATGAAAGAAGAGATAGATAAACAACTTCAAAATTAGCCTCTTAGAGGGGGAAACTTCCTTTACATTACACAAATGAACAATTATTCGATGATACAAATGACAAGACCTCATTTCTATATATAGGAGTTTGAGGGGTCATAATATAATCAGAGCTGATATAACAATAATATTGTAGGGGCACAACAATAACAATAGTGGGCTTCTATGGGCACAATAATAATAATACGGGAACTACATGAGCACAAAAATATAATATAATAATAATAAGGGTCTACACTAGTAGTGTAGGGACCTAACATGCCCCTCTCCTCCAAAAAAGTGTTGTCCTCAACACTTGAGTAGTTTTGGAAGCTTCTATATAAAATTCTCATCCTCCCATGTGGAATCTTCAGCGGGTAAGTTCTTCCACTTGATGAGATACTCTAAAATTGTAATCGATTTCATAGCTGGCGGGTTCTTGATTCCGTGACTACTTCAGGTTCCAATATGATTTTTCCTTCCTCGTCAAGTTCTGACAATATTGTTTGAATTGGGAGCTTGTCACCTATAACCTTCTTTAAGCATGAAACATGGAAAACTAGGTGCACTCGGGAAGATGCGGGAAGCTCCAATTTGTATGCCATAGTACCAAACTTTTGCAACACCATGTAAGGACCATAGTACTTTGGTGATGATTTATTATCCTTCTTAGCTTGCTTGAGGGACATTTGTTTGTATGGTTGTAGCCGTGAAAATACGTAGTCGCCTACATCAAAAATCCTTTCATGGCGATGTTGATCTGTATGTTGTTTCATTCCATTATGTGTCGAAGTGAGGTTGTCCTTTTGGAGAACTTGTTGTTGATGCTCGATGTGATCTTCCACTACTTGAACCTTATAATTATCTCTTAAAGATGATGTGATGGATGGTGGATGATATCCAAAAAGTTCCAATGCATTACAAGATATGTTTAGTTTCATTTCTTTTTTCTCTGAGGTTGTTTCTTGGTGTATATCTTCTCCTTTTGACATTTCTTGATCCTTTTCTTCCTCCTCTTCACAATCTTTGTAAAATAATATCTTCTCATCACACTTATGACCTTTAGTGTATTTGTTATCACAACTATAACAAAGCCTTTTTGTTATTTTTTCCTCCAACTCTTGTGGTGTCAACCTTGTAGGTTGTGGAAGGCTAGGAGTAACACTTCCGTCTTTATAGTTGTGAGTGGTAGACTTCCTTGTTGCCATAATTTTTCTTTCCACTTTTTTGGCCACCCTGAATGCTTTCTTTAACAAAGAAAGTTCCCAAAGGCGGACTTCATGTTGGATGTTATCATTTAAATTCCCTATGAAGACATCAATCCTATTCTCCTCTAGAATATCATTTACCCTTATATTCAATTTTTGAAGTCCTCAATGCGCTCTGCCATTGAACCCTTTTGTTTGAGATTTATCAATTGGCTAAAGAAGGTATTGCTCTTTATATCTTCATAATGTGTTATCATCTCCTTCGTGAAAATTGACCATGTGACAAGTTGTTTACGAGAACAAAACCCTATATACCATACAAACTAATTAAGTTCTAAATATAAAGATGCAATATGTACCTTTTGTGTGTATTCCACATTATGGAGAACAAAATATTGCTCCATCTGTAGTATCCATGTTACTGGATCCTTGCCATGAAACTTCCTCATATCGATCTTTGGAATATGGTGGGTCCTCAATCCAACATTATATTATATTAAATCATGATTAACTTTCTTTTGTTCTCATCATGAGTTTCCTCTACTACTCACCATCATGAAGCCTCTCTTATAACAACTTTGTCCCGCCTTCCTTAAAATATTCCATGCTGCCCTTCAACTTTGCTTCTATACCATTTATATTAGCTTCCATGCCATAGATAAAATCATTTATCTTAGCTTCGATCGCATTCTTCAAATCATCCATCCAATTTTGCTTACTAGGTGTTTCTATTTTCTTGATTCGAGTCATTCTTTTTCTTGCTTTTAGGAGCTCGATCTTGAAACGATTGTAACTCTGTAATTTCAGATCTCCAAGTTTTGAAATTTTGTCTTGTAGTAGCCCTCTGAGTCCTCTTTCCAACCCTAGAAGTCTAACTGAGATTGGATTCTCCAAGAAAGAGTTATGCCCAATCTCCCACGATGACCTAATTATAGACTAATTCAGTAGAGGAGACTTGTATGAAGTTCCACATATCACTGTTTCGACTTTTGGACCTGAAAATGATACCCAATAAAATAAAGTCCATCCTCTTTGTGTCACGTTTTACGAAATTTGAATCCGATTCTTAGAGAGAAAGATATGAAGATTTTCCCAAGGTCACCTGTTTGAGATGGCATTTGGGAGCCTTCAAAAACCCTAACTTTCTTGGATCATATCTATGAAAATAAAGCGAGACAAGGTATGAAATTTGGACACGAGGTTCATAAAGATCGGCTCAAATGGGTTTTAATTTCAGCTTCTTAAGCTTCGTAGAAAACAGTTATAGCAGAAAGGCCACGATGACCTGTTTGAAGCAGTGGAACCCTAGAATCCAAAGCTTTGATACCAAATGTTATGCAACCATCTCACAAAATAAAAGAAGAGGTAGATCAAAGACTTCAAAATTAGCCTCTTAAAGGGGGCAACCTCCTTTAAATTACACAAATTAACAATTCTTCGATGATACAAATGACAAGACCTCAATTCTATATATAGGAGTCTAAGGGGTCACAATATAATCAGAGTTGGCATAACAATAATATTGTAAGGGCACAACAATAACAATAGTGGGCTTCTATGGGGCATAATAATAACAATATGGGGACTACATTATCACAAAATATAATAAGGGGATTTCACTAATAACAATAAGAGTCTATACTAGTAGTGTAGGGACATAACAAGGGAATGCAATATCAAATGTCGCAAATATTGTAATACCTTGCTCTATGTTGTTTGCTTCTGCTTGTAGAATTGTAAGTAGGTTGTTAGATTCCAAGAGACTCAAAAAAGTCTTGAATGACCCAGCTAATGATAGTAAAGTTGTCATACTGGCAAAGACGGGTGCCAATGTCGGTGCTGCCAGGGTTGGGTTCAATGTGGATGTTAGTTCAACCACCATAACTACAATGGCTACCTCCAAATTACCATGTTGGAGAATTTTATGCCAAGAGTTGCTTTAAACCTTCTGAAAAACTCTAACAAGGTCGTCATAGAGGTCTGTATGTTCCCGTAAGTCTTGTTACATTCAATATGTATGCTCAGTGTAATTCATTAGATTGAAATCATGCCAAGTTTTGAAAATATTTGTTGTTTTCCAGGTGAAGACAAAGCAAGTCAAATCATATATAAGCTTAGGAGGAGATGTGTTCAATCTAATAACGAGGCATGGCTATGGCCAATCTTTCATTATGGGATTGATTATTGCTTTAGATTAGATCATGTCGTCCGTTTGAACACACATCCTTTTTAAGGTGTACTTGAAGGAAATAGAGAGAAGGAATATTTTTTAGGCATTCCTCCTTTCTCATTGATCCAAGTGGATGTTGGTTGCCACTCGTCGATCCCACTTGGACCCCCACAACCGTATCTTTCAGTTTTTTAGTTTCCTAATTTGTAGCACTTTACTATTTTTGGCATTTTTTCGGGTCTTGAACTTCTAGAGCTATTTTGAGGCCCTAAACAACATTTTTTTTTTTTTTTTGAAAATGGGGGTCAACATGGATCAGTGTTCTATGTCAAGCATTCAAAAGTTGTAGCCCTCAGATAGATCATTCTAACGAAATATTGTACGCGTCAAATGGAGATCATATGCCAAAGTTACAACCCCAAGAAGTTGATATACCAATTTACCCAAACGGGGCCCATAGTTTGGCGCTTCTTCTCATAGGGTTAGGTTTTTGGATGTTTAGGGCTTTCCATTGTTTCTCAATAATAAATAGGCCTTTGAGCCTCATTGTAATATAATTTAGAGGCATGTAGCTGCCACATCTCTCCTCAGAGATAAGCTACCATCGCCCGAGCTAGTTTATTTCCATTTCTGTTTGTAAGATTATTTCAGTATTTTACAATAATGAAATGAAGTATTATTTCTGCTGCATCTCTGTATTTATGGTTATTTCTGTACTTTATTGTGTTCCTGCATAAATCCAGATCAGTGGTATCAGAGGGGTCTGCTCTTTCTTTGTTTTTTCTTTGCATGTCCCCAACGAGGTCAAGATATAAGGAATTAGGGCTTGAACTGGTCGAACCTTTGCAAGACTAGCCTCGCAAATCTTGACGACCTCCCATGGCGGATGAAAAGAAAGACAAGAGGGCAGGAGATCTTATCAAAATCTTGCTTGAAGAAGCCCTTGAGCGACAAAGGAATGCCATGATTGACAACTTTGCCCAAATCCTTTAACGACTACCCAGGGCGATGCATCTACTTCTAGTAGCTACTCTGGAAATGCCACACCCTTTAAGGTACACGTTAACTTTGAAATCCCCATATTCGAGGGTCAGATAGATGCAGATGCCGTAGATAAATGGTTAAATATGCTAGAAGGGTATTTTTCTGTTCATGATTTTCCAGCCGGGAAAATATTACTTTCACTCTTCTCAAAGTCGCCCCTCATGTCAAGGACTAGTAGGAAACCTAATGCAAGCAAAACGATGAAAATACAACCTCACTGTTTTCAGTTGCACCCACTTGGAATTCATTCCGGGATGCCATCAAGGAGCAGTACAACCCTATCATAAGCTATCAGGATAAATACATAAAGTGGACCACGTTGCGATAGGGAAGGGACCAAGACGTGCAGGAGTTTACCAACAGTTTTCATACCCTTTGCACAAAGTTGTGTATCAAGGATTCTGAGCGGTATTTGATACTCAAATACCATGCTTGCCTACACAAGTACATCCAAGATGAGATGGAGTTCGTGGACATCTTATCGCTCAACACAACGTACCGATACACTATCAAGATTGAGTAGAAGTTTAAGCAGAAGAAGCGAGACTTTGGATCCGTGAATCCAAAGCAAGGGAAACGCTTCCCCAAACCGTAGAACCAGGGACAAAGCCAAGACGGTGTGGCCCAAGACAACCCGTCGAAGCCACAAGAAAAGAACAACACCACAAAGTCAAAGAAGGACACATGAAAGTGGTGTGAGTTCCATAAGAGCCCCACTCATAACACAAGTGAGTGTCAGGCCAAGCAGTCGTTGGTGGTCGAGTTGAAGGCTTCAGAATCAGATGCATGTTCTGACCCTGAGTCAGAACCCGACAAGAGGAATGACAAAGGGAAGAATATCATTAATGCGGAGCCCAACGCCATTGTTGCCACTGCCAAGATCCAGAAGAATGAGAGATCTGAAAATGGGGCACTAAAGGCTTCATGTCAGCTTACAAGAACCTCTCCCACTTCCAAAGCTTATATATTCCCAAAACCTTATGATTAACCAATTGCGGAATTAAAAAGTGATTGAAAATAGGTGTATGCTTGTGTTTGTTTTTAGACTGGTTATGTGATTTAAGTTTATTTTCTTGAACTGATATAAAACATATAACAACAAATAAAGCAGCAAATACAATGCAACAATAAGCAATCACACATAACAGCAATATAATATGGAGTTCACACTGATAGCTTGGGCTACGTCTCCTTGAGCACTAATCAACTCGACTAGGCTCTTTGTGATTATGGCTGAAATCTTTTACAAGCTCCACGCTCAACTCCATTGGTTTACACTGAACCTATGGGTTTAGAATGCCATCTTACCCCGCTGGCTGTCCTCACTCTGCAGACAGATCTAGACTTCTCTGGACTTGACTCCTTCAGTCAGTGCTCTGAGTTTCTTGAGCTTCTGGCTTCTCTGACTCCCTCAAAATTCTCTTAATTGTCTCTAGAATGCTTCCTTTTGTATTCAACACACTCTAGACACCAGCAACAACTGGATCATTTAATCTTTTTGTTGTTCTGCAGCTTCACTATAGCTCCATGGCTCTTAGAAGTCTGTTGTGAGCTCTCTGGCTCTAGCTCTAGCTCTCGCTCTCGCTCTTGGCTCTGGATCTCACTCTCGCTTTGGTTCTCTCTGAGCTTCTCTCGACCTCTGTGTGCCTCTATAGTTTGCTTGACCTCCAAGCGACTCTCGGCAACCTTCCAGCGACCTCTTAAGCGACTCTGCGTTCTCCCAACCCTTTGGTCAATGGTGCTCTTTGTGTATTTGTAACACATCGGTTACAATGCTCCATCATGGAAAACCCACATGTTTCCAAAAAAGATTCAGTTTCCCATTGCAATGAATCGTCGGGCACAAGAAACCCAACCGTTCGACCTTCCTCCTACAAAAATAACCAAATAATGCAATACATAGGAAAACTGTCGAAAACACATGATTGGAGCATTTAACCGGATCTCAAAATGCATTTAATCGCATCTATATCCCTCTCGGGTCCGTCCTGTCATCACAAATCGCAATCACACAGGCGGGAGGTCAAAAAACCCAAATACAAAGGAATACATATAAAATCCGGACTTCAAATATTATAGAATCACATCTATAAACCCATTGGGTCCGCCTTCTATTGGCATATCGCAATTGCTTAGGTAGGAGGTCAACATCAATATACGGGAAATACAAAGAAAATCCGAATAAACTGGTTTTCAAATTTTATGCATTCGCACTTATAATTCCCATCGGGTCTGCCCTTTATCGACATATCGCAAGTCACAATCGCAATGTGCATTGGCCCTAGTATCGAGGGTTCGCCGATCGCTGATCGTCGATATCGCCAATCGGCCCCTCGAAACATCGACGTATCGCTATTGGCCCCTTCGTATCGGCGCTATAACTGATCGCATATTGGCATGTCAGAATGCTACGGCTGGGGGGTCTTTGTTTGCATCCCCGGATCAACGATCACCGATCACATCTCGACCATTGATTCACGACCTCTAATCCGACGACTGACAGCCATTTTGGGCGCACAATTTGCATGGGGATTAACTGCCCAAAAAAAATAAAAA
>APFE031252221.1:165435-188519 GCA_000404065.3 Pinus taeda
AAGAGGCAATGTGCCAAGCACCGGTCTTAGCTACACCGAACTTCACAAAAACCTTTATTGTGGAATGTGATGCTTCAGGAAATGGAATTGGTGCTGTTCTAATGCAAGATGAACGACCCATTGCTTTTGAAAGTCGTCCAATCAAGGGAAACTTTTTAAGCAAAGCTATTTATGAGAAGGAAATTTTGGCAATACTCCATGCACTTAAGAAATGGCGACCCTATCTAATGGGAAGACACTTCAAGGTAAAAACGGATCATGATAGCCTTAAATACTTTTTAGAACAAAGAATATCCTCTGAAGAGCAACAAAAGTGGGTCACAAAGATGTTGGGTTATGACTTTGAAATCAACTACAAAAAAGGGAAGCAAAATGTGGTGGCAGATGCACTCTCAAGAAAGGATGAGGATGTGGAAGCATTGTTGTGCGCCATTTCTATTATCCAACCAGATTGGATAAATGCAGCAAGGGAGGAATGGAAGAATGACGAAGAAGTGTAGGCACTTATTCGAAAGTTACAACAAGATTCTAGTACGTCGGATACATTTAGCTGGCAAAATGATTCGTTATGTACAAAGATTGCTTATACCTCTATAAGAATTCCAGCTAAAACAAAAGATTCTTATGGAATTGCACACTTCTCCCTCAGGAGGGCACTCGGGATTTTCAAAAACTTACCACAGGGTTAAGAAGGAATTTTTTTGGGATGGCCTTAAATCAGATATTCAAAAGTTTGTGGTAGAATGTTTGATTTGCCAACAAAATAAAGTTGAAACAGTTAAGACACCAGGTTTATTACAACCTTTATCCATTCCAAGCCAACGTTGGGAAGAGGTTTCAATGGATTTTATCACAGGTTTACCCAAGTATGAGGGAAAGAGTGTCATCATGGTGGTAGTTGACAGACATACCAAGTATCATACTTTTGTGCATTATCACATCCATTAAAGCCAGTACAGTTTCTACTGCATTTATGGAAACAATTCAAAAGCTACATGGAAACCCAAAGATTATTGTAAGTGACAGAGATCCCATTTTCACTGGAAATTTTGGACAGAATTATTTTCTTGTCTTGGTACTCAGTTAGCTCATAGCTCATCTTATCATCCTCAATCTGATGGGCAAACTGAGATAGTAAACAAATGTTTGGAAGGATATCTTCGTTGCTTTGAATCTGATAAACAGACACAATGGGTCAAATGGTTGCCTCTAGCTGAATGGTGGTATAACACTTTCTTCCATACAGCAACAAAAATGACCCCATTTATGGCACTTTATGGGTATCAACCACCATCCATCACATCATATTTAAGAGAAAATTCTAAGGTTCAGGCAGTGGAACATCACATCGAACATCAACAACAAGTCTCAAAACTCTTAAAGGATATCCTCCCGTGTTGGCACATAATAGAATGAAACAACATGCAAGATCAACATCGCAGTGAAAGAAGTTTTGATGTAGGTGATTAGGTATTCCTACGACTACAACCATATAAGCAAATGTACCTCAAGCAAGCTAAGAAGGATAATAAATTATCACCAAAGTATTATGGTCCATACAAGGTGTTGCAAAAGATTGGTACTATGACATACAAATTGGAGCTTCCTGTAGTGTCTCGATTGCACCCAGTTTTCCATGTTTCATGTTTAAAGAAGGTTATAGGCGATAAGCTCCCAGTCCAAACAATATTGCCAGAACTTGACGAGGAAGGAAAAATTATATTGGAATCGGAAGCAGTCACAGAAACAAGAACTCGACAACTGCGAAATCGATCAATTTTAGAGTATCTTATCAAGTGGAAGTACTTATCTGCTGAAGATTCCACATGGGAGGATGAGAATTTTATACAGAAGCATCTAGAACTACTCAAGCATTGAGGACAACACTTTTTTGAAGGAGAGGGGCATGTTGGGTCCCTATAATACTAGTGACTACCCCATTACTATTGTAGTTGTACCCCCTTATTAATATTGTTGTGCCCCTATTGTCCCCATATTATTATTACTGTGCCCCATAGAATCCCTCTATTGTTATTTTTGTGGCTTTATATTATTATTGTTAGGTAAGCTGGGTTATATTGTGACTCCTTAGACTCCTATATATAGAAATGAGGTTTTGTCATTTGTATCATCCAAGAATTTTTCATTTATGTAATGTAAAGGAGGTTGCCCCCTTGAAGAGGCTAAATTCTAAGGCGTTGATCTATCTTTTCTATCTTTCTTGAAGCTGGTTTCATAACACTGTTTGTAAGCATATTTCAGTATTTTACATTAATGAAATGAAGTATTATTTCTGCTGCATCTCTGTATTTATGGTTATTTCTTTACTTTGTTGCGTTCTTGCATAAATTCAAACCACTCATGGTATTAGAAATTCCAAATCCTATTGAAGATGAATTCAACATGCAGAATCCCACTTCGGAATACGCGAAAATTATGGAATCGAATGTTTTTTTGGACTGCGATGCCATGTGTACAGTGTGTTTGCTTATCCTTTTTGCACGTGTTTTTACGACACAAAAAGTGGAGTTTGTAGACTCATTTTGACCTAGGATAAGAATTCTTAACACTGATTGTCTACAACGTGTCTTCATTGATCACAAAAGCGTAATCCTATTTTACCAAATACGACAAAAACGGTGGCCCATTCCCATGTGCATACTGTAAATTGAAGAACTTGGTGTTTCATTCCCATGTGATTTGCAGTTGAAGTTTATGATTTTGCTCATAGAATTTTAGTGGTGATGTTGAATGCACTCCAAACTAATGTCCCAAATGATAGTAACTAGTAAAAATCCAATAATTTATCTCTACATGCCTTAAAAAGGAAAACCCCACCTTATGTGTAATTGACAATTTAAGTAGAACTCAATAGTGACCATCCCCTGTTTTATGGCTGAGTAATTAATAATTTTGTCCAAATTAATTCATTAATGAAAGTTGGATCAGTTTGAATTCAGAGTTCCTATGAAATCAGTGTAATGTGGTGAATTGTGTTTTGTTGCATTTACCTGGAATGTGATCTATATATTTTATGGCTAAGAGGAATTTCAATTGTTGTGTCACAAAGATGACACTATTGCCCCTTGCCCTACACATTCCGGTCGCTGACACAACAATCTCACTTCTCGTGGAGATTGTATTGAGTATGTCAACCCTATCCACTTTGGCAGAGTCCTCTTAATTTTGTTTCTTTTTTAATTGAATCAATTGACAAGATACAAAGCTCATGCACTTTCAATTCATTGCAAGAGAGATTCCCCACATTTGACAAGTTTGAGTGTAAAACACCCACTAATAGCAATACATCTCCTCTTGTACAATGCACTTTTCACATGTTCCCAATTAAAAAACGTTGGCATGTCAAGCTCAACTACAAAGAGTATTGGAGAGTGAAAATCCTATCACAAACTTCAATTGCATGATGAATTACAATGATTGGAATATTGTTGCTCAACATCCAAACTTCAACAACTTGACCCAAATTTTCAGCTTCAACTACAAGCCACTTGATCCATATGCATCTCTGAGTAAGTAACTCAATCATTTTTCCCTATGTTTTCACACTTCACTGTTTTTTGACAACACCTTATCAAATTTTCATTTAAATGCCTTGTTTATATCTTTGATGGTGCCTTTACATATAACAATACATTGTTTTAGGGAATCAAATACTACAATGATATGATTTTGGATGCTGAACCAATAGAGAATCTCTACTTTGAATTGCTGCTTCAGAAAAATACGCAAACATTTACTCTAAAACAGAGATAGGTATTCCCTCGAAGAATCTACTTCTATGACGCAGAATCAGTGTTCCATCTATGAGGGCAATTCCTTCCCCAACTTATCGAGTTTCCATTACAACATTGGATGCACTTGCTAGTTGCATCTCCAACGAATATATATTGTCAAAGCAAAAATAATCGCTATAATATTTAGGACAGCCTCGATAAATCCATCCGAGATATTTGTTTTTTTAATTTTCCACTGGTCGATTTGATTAGTATCTTCAGTATTACAGAAAAATAAAAAATGGAACGTCAACGATCCTCGTCCACGGGCTTTATTATCAATTTTAATCGGCGATCTGCATCAACTTCCAAAGCGGCTGAAACCCCAGGTTATCACGACAGCAGCACAGGGAGGGAAGCCGCCGGGTTTAACACAGGTTTGTGCATTTTTTAAAATACGCATTTTTGTTTAAAACCTAAAGTATTTGGATTAAATCCTATATATTTTCTTTAAAACCCGAAGTATTTTGTCTTAGGCATATTTATTGACAGCCCAGTTATGGCCACAGTGGAGGATCTTAGAGTTCTGCCATAAAAGGCTCAAGGCTGCGGATGCCCTGAGATTGTTTTGTTGATGTTTGTTTTTTCCTTGTTTACGTGCCCGCAAAATTATATTTTCAGTTGAAAATGTCTTTTAAAAGCCGTGTTTACAACGCCCCAAGACATCGCCAGTTTTCATTTTTCCCATCTATAAAAGTAAATTGGATGTCAAAACTCTGGCTCCCATCTTCTCCCGAATAGGAGAAACCCTGTTCGAGATATGAATGGAAAAATATCCTGACCCGATCTGCAAATTTAATATTATGTAATACTATCCTTAAATCACCAAATTTCAAGCACTGCAGAAGTGCGCATGATACACAGGGTCAGCAACGTGATTTGCAAGGGATGTTGGTATTCGGGGAACACCATAGGTAAAATTCAAAAAATTGCTCGCAAACGGAGTCCAGATTTGAAGAGCTCAGTGAAGGGATGTTGGTATGCGGGGAACACCATAGATTAAATTTAGAAAATTGCTCGCATACGGAGTCTAGATTTGAAGAACTCAATGTAAATAATAGCCCTACCGGTTCGAAGAATTTCGAACTTCAAAAATGCTCGAAAGTTAAAGTTACCAAACATAGTGGAATACACATAATTATACTTAAATTTATACAGATTATTGTGCAGTCATAAAGTCAAAAATTGCAGAAAATATTCAGACGTAAATAAAAAATAGTAATTTTAAAAATAGATATAAATAAGTCTCATTTCCTTTCCTTTTTTGAGAAATGTTCAGAGGTTTGTTTTGAATTGGTTTGTTTGTTCCTAAGGTTTTAGGTTCGAGCTGAGCCTGAGCCAAGGCTGATAACAATGGTAAATATTAAATGCAACCATCTTTTAATACTTAGTTCTATACATTGAATTTCATCCTCGACTGGACTGTGCATGTTACACCAGATCACACTTTGACTCCCTAGAGACGAAGGCATGTAAAAATCACAGTAGCTAAAATTCTTAAAGTTGCATGAAATAATAGTTTGGAACGGGCTGTTGTCAGGCCAGTGAAAAATCCTTTGCTTAGCTCAAGCCTGCGGCTTAAGGTTACTGCAAGGATATATTTGTTAAGCGCTCAACATGTCACTTGCAGGAATTGATCTTGGATGTGAAGATAACACTCATCAACTGCCTGGGCTAGATTTAATTGACATGTAACAACAATTATGTCAAAACAAGAAACCTTTTATTCTTTTCAAAGTTGCTTTGAGAAAACACTCAAGGCTGCATTGTAGGAATTTGGTGATTGGAGAGGGTGTATTCTGCTCATAGTATTTAAAACTGGAACCAAAGACTGACCGGGAACTGAAAAAACTGGACTGGTCAGATCTCAATAAACCGATCTTTAAAAAAATACATGAAATAATTAATTTTTAAATTTTTAATGAAGAACGATTTTTTTTAAGATTTAAAACCAATAGAGACAAAATATGCAAAGTTTGCTCATCTACATACCATGTAAAAGTGAATATATCAAAATGGCACTGAGTGCAATACATATCAACAACAAAATACATAATCAATGAGGCTCTAAATGGCCTCTAGAGTCCAAAAACAATGCTACAAGCTATGGGCCATTGGCTTACTACACGTTTACGTATCAGTGATCAACATGATCATTCCTCATCATGATCAAACTCATCACCACTACTAGACATGGGATCATCAACGGGAGCTACATAAACATCATTTGGCTTAGAGTCTGAGGACTCCTCATACTCCTTTGCAACCACAGTAGGAGTAGTAGTAGTAGCAAAACTAAACATCAAAACTACAAATCATTGATGAACATGATCACTCATCAAACTCATCATTGATTCAACACTACTTGAAATGGGATCATCAACAAGAGCTACACCAACATCATCTAGCTCAAAGTCTTATGACTTGGATTGCTCAACCTTATAATATGGTAGAAATTAAAAATGTTTAACATGCCTAACCAATGATTTTGGTTTGAGTAAAGGGTTCTCTCCTCGACCTTATAATGTGGTAGAAAAATCTTAGCATGCCTAACCAATTATTTTCCTTTGAGTTAAGGGTACATTTTTGTTAAGGCCATGGTAGAAGAGTTCAATAATCATTGCCACCAACATCAATGGAGTTCAACAATTAATGCCACCAACATTAAGGTACTTAAAGGTCTTCATGCTCTTGATCAAATGTCAATCTCATACCCTCTTGCACGACAAAATCAAATGGAAACATTGCAATCACCCAAATCCTGGAAACCATTAAGTCTGTTGGATTTTGAGTGGGATCTAAATTCTAGTTTCTCCATTGAAATCCAATGAGGTCAAAATCACTCTCAAACTTCCCGAGTCATTTCATGGTAATGCTAAAAATTTAAGTAAAAGGATGAAAATGAAAGATAAAGGAAATGTCACTTTTACTTTAAGAATTAACATTAACTTTGATTGCCATCATTGCTAGGGTTGAGTTAGGTTTTTTGTTTAGGTTTAGGGTTTAGGAGGGGGCGGTTTGGTTTTATGGCCAAGGGGGGTTGTTATGGAAGGATAACCACTTGAAAACTGTTATCGATGGTCCCACACTCCCCCACAAATATGAGATCTAACTTGCTAATGACATGGTTGGTTTATGGCCAAACCGACTGGTTTATAATTGGTTTGGTATGAAATTGGGGTCTGCCTGGGCCTGAATTAGGTTCATTAGCTGGGTTGACCCCCGAACCTAATGAACTGGCTAGTTTGATCGGTTAGCAGTTTAACTCAACCGATTTTTGCTACTATGATTTGCTCTCACTTGAGAAATCAATTAGGTGATAGGATTAGTGCAAAGTGAGTTGAGTAATTTGAGTTTTGGACTTTGTGCGATGGATCATTACATTTATGTTTGGTGCTAGTGAAAAATGTGAAATACATATTATCACAATGAGCACATTGACATAGTAAGAGAGCATTAGTTTCCATGCTTGAAAGCATTATTTTTTTAAGTAGCATTGTACAACTTATCTAGTAGTTAGCTTTGAGTTCATTATTTGTAGACAAAGTGGATTTAATTAGTAATGTATTGACGATATTAAGATTTTTTCTTGAGAAAAAGACCTTTTTTTTCCAAAGAGAAAAAATGTAATTTTATTCAACCAAAATTGTTAAAATTGGCAACTAGGGCCAAATTCCACTTTGGACAACGCATTTGATGGATATGATTATTATATTAAATTCCTCTTTTCGAGAGGACCAAAATCGACCTAAAAATCATCAAATTTGGATAAGCAAAAATTTGTTTTTGAATTTATGCCCTCACATGTGCAAATTGTCAAGGTCGGCCACACCATCATGTAGGCTCATGAGGCCCAAGAGACTTGTCACTTCACCCTCAACGATTTGTATAAATAAGAGAGACCTTCTACCTCATTTGACACTTCACTCACTCACACAATCATCTCTCTCATTCTTTGATTGGTTCGTACATCTTATTGGGCAAATATTTTCCTCACACATGTGGCAGCAGAAGGACAAATTGCAGGATGAATTACAGGGCTGAAATTTTAGAGACTGTTGCAGGTTTGACCAACGTTGGCCAGTGGTGGTTTGACCTCCTTTAACTTCGGTTTTTGTGCCAGAATTTCGTTTTTTGGTAGGCTGCATCTATTGGCACAGGAACTGAGGCATTTTGTTGACTTTGACCGCAGACCTGACCGCAAAGTTTGACAATTGTTTTCATGATTGTTTTGGACTGTCTTTGACCACCTTTGGAGGTTGAACTTGACTGGGTATGATCGAGTTGCATTGAGGACAATTTGCTGCTACTTTAACCTATCGTTGACTTTCTGGTTAGGGCAAATTTTGACTATCGTTGACTGCAGATTTGACAGGGTTATTTTGACTTCGATTTGGCAAGTCAATTTTGACTTTTGTGCTCTCTCTGTTGAACATTTTGATATAATACTAAGAAGAACTGATCAAAGCGTTTTCCCCATCTTGGGGTTTTCCTTGGCATTCGCCAAATCTGGTGTCCTCATGTCTTGGCTTGTCTTCTGCATTTATGTTTGA
The DNA here is from genome assembly GCA_000404065.3 of Pinus taeda. Lineage (NCBI taxonomy): Eukaryota > Viridiplantae > Streptophyta > Pinopsida > Pinales > Pinaceae > Pinus > Pinus taeda. The sequence goes on from APFE031252221.1 coordinate 173,783, forward strand.
TGTTCTTTCATCAGTTACTGCCATATGATAATGGTTAATGTGATTACTAATTGATTAATGGAATTAATAATGGCATAATGGATTAATGAAGTAACTGATCTAAGTAAAGAACATGTTAACTCGAAAAATTAACATGGAACCAGAGCTAGGTGAGTTCAAGCCGAAGCAAGAGGAGGAATGCAATCACAATAGATGTTGTCAAGTTTCCTTGAAGTCAAGATAAAGCAGTGGACTACTAGCGCATTTGAAGTATCTTGTTACAAGCCGTAGAAAATATGAGAATGAAGAGTTTTTTTTTAAAGACTGCGTTGATCTAAAGCACTCTTCTACGAATTAATTTCCAAGGTATTACGTCCCTGTGTAGTAGCGAACCTATTATGGAAGATTGGCATTTGTAAGAGGGAGTTAACTTTTAAAGTCAAGATGGAAGACCTAGCCCTAATGCACTATTTCCTCTACCTAAAAGTTTGATGAGATGGAGAAGTTGCTGGTCTGCATATGTATGTCTTGTGGGATTCTTGGTGTTCTTGATAAACACCTTATTAGTCCTATGCCTCGCTATGAAGACTCTGAGTCGATCTGTGGATGAGCCTCTCATATTGGATAATTACTTATTGAGATATCTCTATGATTCTATTATCTATAATCTGGGGTACACTACTGGAATCTAAGATTCCATGAATATTCTGATGATGACTCGGTTGGCAGTGTGATGGATGGAAAGAGCACATCTAGTGCTATATCTCTTGATTCGGTTGCTTTGGAACCACTATTGAGGCTAGATGTATATAGCAACAAGTATGGCTTATTATGAAGCTAGTTGGTTGAGGGAGCTCTTAAGTGAGCCATTTGAGCACGTGTTAGTAACCACCGTTGTATATTGCAATATTCTTGAGTGGGATTCATTTTTCAGAGAATCCATGTTCCGCGACAACTCCAAGTATTGGGCATCGCTTTATTTTGAGATGGTGCATTGGAGAGCTACCAAGCTCCATCATTGTTGGTTGGATGAGCGGATTATTGTCATCCTTACATAGCCTCTTGGTAAGGTCAAGATTATTTTTCTTCATAGAGAGGCTAGGAGTCGTGGATAGACCCTACTATGAGGGTCCCAATTGAAGATTGAGCTTTGGGAGCCCCTAGTGGCCCTGGTGTACTTCTTGGAGATATGTGCGACCATAGGGTGAGTGGTTCACCTTCCTCTATAGGTACACTGTGTACATGGTGAGTGATTCACCTTCCCTTGTGATACTCCACGATGATATATGAGATCATCGGTTGAGTGGTTCACCTTCTCCTATAACTGATGATATATGCATAGGATGAGTGGTTCACCTTCTCCTATGGCATAACAATAGGATGAGTGGTTCACCTTCTCCTGCGGATACCCCAGTGAGAGATGCATAGAGACATCTGTCAGTTGTCGCATGTGGACATGTCAGTGGGACGTGGTTCATCCTTTCCCCACATGTAGGTTGCTCATTCCCTACAATCAATGGTTGACATGTTGGTGGGACGTGGTTCTTCCTTCCCCACGTGTAGAATCCTTCCTATCATTGTTGGTTGGCATGCATGTAGGATGTGGTTCATCCTTTCCCTACTCTTGTTGTTTTGCATGTGCATAGGATGCGGTTTATCCTTTCCCTACGATGGTTGTGACATGTGACTGTAGGATGTGGTTTATCCTTTCCTTACGCGTGGTTGTGAGCAGGATGTGATTTATTCTTTCCCTGCTGTTGCCCGAGTATCATCCCACCCATGTAGTCCGGGACACATGGGAAGTACCTCGCATCTCGCCAATGACTTGGGAAAAGTGGATAGGGACCATAACACTACAGATAGACACATCGTGTATTGTCATACTCCCTATGTCTAGGATGCATGGTGTTCAACAACTTGATTTGGGACCAAGTCTGATTGGGGTTCTACCCCTAGACTGACTTTTGTCAGCGGAGAGTGGCAAGGTCTTGTGATTCACTCTTGATCAATTCTTCTTCATTATTACATCATTGTTCAACAGAGTTGAGATGAGATGAAAAGATGGTTCATGATGACAAGATGGCATGATGGATTGGCAGGTGGAATTCTCCCTAGTTGAGAGGGAGTGTTAAAATTGGAAACTAGGGCCAAATTCCACTTTGGACAACTCATTTGATGGAGATGATTATTGCATTAAATTCCTCTTTTCGAGAGGACCAAAATCGACCTAAATATCATCAAATTTGGATAAGCAAAAATGTGTTTTTGAATTTATGCCCTCACATGTGCAAATTGTCAAGGTTAGGCACATCATCATGTAGGCTCATGAAGCCCAAGAGACACGTCACTTCACCCTCAACGATTTGTATAAATAAGAGAGACCTCCAACCTTATTTGGTACTTCACTCATTCACACAATCATCTCTCTCCTTCTTTGATTGGTTCATATAGCTTATTGGGCATATCTTTTCCTCATACATGTGGCACTAGAAGGACAAATTGCAGGACGAATTATAGGGCTGAAATTTCAAAGACTGTTTAGGTTTGACCAGTGTTGACCAGGGGTGGCTTGACCTCCTTTGACTGCGGTTTTTGTGCCAGAATTTCGTTTTTAGCAGGTCGCATCTATTGGCATAGGAATCGAGGCATTTTGTCAGGGTTGACCGTAGACCTGGCCGCACAGTTGATTGCAAAGTTTGACCAAGTTTGACCACTGTTTTCATGACCGTTTTGGGCTGTCTTTGACCACCTTTGGAGGTCGAGTTTGATTGCGTATGGCCGAGTTGCATTGAGGACAATTTGCTGCTACTTTAACTTGTCGATGACTTTCTAGTTAGGGCAGATTTTGACTGCTGTTGATTGTAGATTTGACAAGGTTGTTTTGACTTCGATTTGGCAAGTCAATTTTGAATTTTGTAATCTCTCTCTGCTGAACATTTTGATATAATAAGAAGAAGAATTGATCAAAGGGTTTTCCCCATTTTGGGGTTTTTCGCTGGCATTCGCCAATTTTGGTGTCCTTTTGTCTTGGCTTGTCTTTTGCATTTATGTTTGATGTTCTTTTATCAGTTACTGTTATATGAGAATGGTTAATGTGATTGCTAATGGATTAATGGAATTAATAATGGGCTAATGGATCAATGAAGTAACTGACCTAAGCAAAGAACATGTTAACTCGAAAAATTAACAAAAATAGAAGACAAAATTACATTTTGTATGTGTTGAACGCATTCGATGAGAAATGCCATAGGGCAGAGAGAAAAAACCGAGCACAGAGTGTTGAGATTTGTAGCTTGGGAGGTATTCCAAATCCTCTGCTAGAGGGTTTTGGAGGAATTAGTACACAAAAGTGACTTGTGGGTTGAGAACCCAAGGCTGTGGGCTTTGCACCCAAGCATGTGGGTGTGAAACTGTGGTCAGGATTGGTGGTTTGATGATGAAGATGATAAAGGTTCCCTTGAGGAGCAAGGGGCAACGAAATGGAGATATGAATTTTTATGTGTGTGGGTGGGCTAATTTGTCAAGGGGAGCAGGTCAGCTAGGGCTATTTTAGCCCTCTTGACTAATTCATTGGAGTCCACACTTGAGTATATAAATAAAGGAGAGATGTAGGCTATTTACTACATCCAAGTGCATCATCCATCAAAGATTTGTTGAGAAATCAAGGACAACTAGATTAGGGTGATTTCTCTTAATTTCATAACTGCTTGTGATGTTCTTTTACTTAACTTGATGTACTTGTAGTTAGCTTCTACTTTACTTGATTATTATAGTGTTCTTTTATCATCAAATAACTACCAAACTGTGAATATCAATGAGATAAGAGGACACAAAATGTAGGTTGATAGCTAGGGCCAAAATCTCTCCTCTTGAGAGGAAAACCCACAACAATTCTTCTCTTCTTATAAAATCTTCAAATGACGAATTCTGAGAGCTAAGTCCCAAGACAAAGACCCATCCAAGACCAAGTCAACCTCTCCTTTGATCAACTTCTCTTCTACAAAGTCAATGCCAGTCAAACTGCTTCAAAATTTCGGCTACTACTTCAAGACTGCAATTTTCGGTCTCTACTGCAGAAAGCCTAACTCACATGTGTGGAAAAAGTGGTGAAATTATCCTTCTCTTTCCTTTGCTTGGATTGGTGCTTCCTCCTTAGAAATTCTTGTAAACTTGATCTCTTTGATACTAAATTTGGCTCCTTGATGTGGCCGCAATTCGGTCTTGCTGCAACTAGAAGATGCCCTAATTATCTTTGCACGTGTGATAGGAATAGCCCAAAACTATCCTCTTCTTCTTAGTCTCTTTCTTGTCCTTATACGAACTTCTTGGATGCTTCTTCAATGAGGTCAAAAGCCTCTTATATATAGGCTTCTTGGGAGCCCTAATAGGCCGACTCGACATCTCTAGGCCAACTTGTCTTATAGCGGGCCGACTTGATCTTGGAGGAGGCCATTTGACTCTTTTGATTCTAAATGAATTTCTTTTACATGATACAACATGCCCAATAGGGTCTTTGCATATGACAATGACTTCTTTAACTCCTAGACTTTATGACAAATCCCTAGAAGCACTCAATGGGTGGTTTGACCTATAAATAGAATGTCCTTGAGCATGAAACCCATGCTTTTTTTCCCATGGAAAAAAGTCATAATTTCTATTGATTATAAGAAATTACATTTTGTAGATGCCGAGGCATATGCATGTGGTGGCAAGATTGCCTGTCAAGATACATAAGACTGTGACCAAAAATGATAGAAAAAACAGTTGTATCTCCACGCAGGGAGTCTATTATCAGCTGAAAAGTGTCTATGCCTTCTCCCTAACAGATAGAGAGAAAAGTCCAAAATTGAAATTTCTCTTCGCAGAGAGAGAAAACTATGTACCAAAATCAAAACAGTATGTCCAATATTATATATATGAACCACTAAAGTAGATACAAGAAACATGATTTGTACAATATAAGTAGAAAGTAATAGAGCTTATAGCCCATTTTCTCCAAGTTCCACAAAAGGTTTGTGATAGTATTGATGGAAGGACCCATCAATTTCCTCCTGAATCAACCAGTCATTGCCCTGTCTAAGCGCTGCCTCTTTCGAAAGGTGATCTGCGCCTGTATTTTGCTCCCTGTAAATACATGAAACCCATGCTACAAGATAACAATAATAAATTTTCTTTTCTCTTTTACATCAAATACAAAAATTAAGATTACATAAGACATTATGAAGACTGAACCTAGTTACGTTTTCCAACACTCCCTCTTAACTAGGGAGGTATTCATAATACATACACGATACATGGACATTCTCACACTGAAGAATTCTCATAAGAAAAGTCGGATTGGTAAGCCATCTCATAAGCTATCTTCTCAACTTATATCAATGCATCTCATCATATCAACCAACATTGTTATATAGCAAGGCCTTGACTAACAAGTATATCTCTTCACAAAATCAGAGCACAATGCTAGGGAGACAATGATTTATAGACACCTTCATCATTGTCTCTCAAGGCACATACCCCATCCGGATGTTCACAAGGTATGTCTTTCTAGGACCATTCTTGTCTTGGATTAACACATCCTCAAGGAATTTCCTCTTCGACTACTCCTACCTATTGGATGCCCTACCTCATCCTCAAAGAGTATCGGAAATTAGATGGTTACTCAATCCTCCATTCATTCTTCATAATGAAGACAAGGATGATGTGTCTATCTCTCCCTCTCAACTAGGGAGGATCTACTCATTCCTGTAACAAGAATATACCCAAGTTCCCTCTTAACAAGGGACTTGCCCAAGCTCTCTCCTAACTAGGGACTCGTTATCAACAACAACTATCTGCTCTTTAGTGGAGATTATGATACTATCAGCTGCTTGTAGAGCTCCTTCTTTTTGCATCATCATGTCATGGATGAACTTCAACTTCTTCATCATGGAGCCATCTTCTTCTAGAACTACTTCGTAGGGCATCGACCATCTTCTACATCACTTCCCTTCAACATAGTGTTGAACCAATAGTCATATCATCCTTCTCTTCGTGGGGAAGTGACCTTCTTGTCATCATCTAGCTATCTTTTATACTGCTACTTTTTCCAAGTCATGTTTCTTTCAGGATGTTCTATCCAATCTTAGTTGTAGATGAACTTCTACAACCCTTTCTCGGTAGCCCCGTTACAACCCAACTAGATGCTTTCTTTCAAAAATAAAAAATGAATGTCAAATTGACATTACCTCTTTATGATTCCCCTTTGTTATGACATCTGCTTCTTGCAGCATCAACATCCTTTCGCATATTGTATGAATCCATCTCCAATATGTACATCACCAAGGTTCTTCTTTTCTAGCATACATATCAAGGTCTTCATACCTTCTCCATGGAGATGTCATAGCTAATCCTTCTTGTTATCAGATGCTGATCACTTATCTTATCTTACGTGACTATATATGCATCTTTTAGAAACTCTTCTTTCACCTTTCTTCACATATTGCTTCATCAGGATCTTTTAGACATAGTTCCTTCATCATAGGAACCGTGATTGCCAACCACCTCATTTTCTTTATGAGGTCATATCATGTCATCATGTAGAAGAGTTCAAGGCACATTATATTCATGCCTTCATGTATCCTATAGAAGGAAAAGTTCCTTTGTCTTTCATCATGCTCATGAGATAGAGCATTTTAACCATTGTATCTGAAACCATATGATGATATGACTTTTATCTATCTATTACCAAATATATACATACCTCTTCCTTCATGCGGTCATCTAGACTTCCTTTGGTAGCTTCCTTTCCTTGTTTGAAGATCAAAATACTTCAACCAACTTGGCATGTTGAACATCTTTGTCATCATACCACCATCCTTCTAGACTGTGGATCCCACACTGTGGTATGTAGACCATCTATGTGACGCTTGCTTCTTCTAAGTAGAGGTAAATCTTCTAACAAAGATTCCAATGGAGGATCTTAATGATCCTCATTTAGCAAATGATTCTTTCTAATTATGATGAGGTGTGACAAACTTTTATCTTCTTATCTTGCTAGATGACTTTCTTCAACCATTCAAGTTGCTGCTTCGGTTGTCCTTCTATGCTTCCAATGAAGATGCCATGAGCTACTTCCTTTCTATCATGTACTATCACTGCTTCAACCATATAGACTTCTACTTCAGCTATCCTTCCAACCCTCTATGATGACATCATCTCAATCTTTGCTATAATGCATCCTATCAAACTTGTGATGCTTATCATGACTGTTATTTTTTACAAACTGAAAGGAACTAAGTATATGATGTTATCTTAGTCATAGTAGTAGTTATTTTTTACTTCTTCCTTCTTTGACTTCTTCTTTTCAGGTTCTTCTACTTCTTCGATGACATGGCCTTCATTTCTTTCCTTTCTCTTTTTGTTGTCCTTCTTGAGTTTAGGACAATTCCTTTTGAAATGCCCATATTCATTACATTCATAGCATTGAATTTTAGACATGTCAATTTTCTTTTGAAATCTTTTCTGAGACTTCCCTTTCTTCCTTTGATACCTTCATTTTGTATAGTTTGGTTCTTAATGATATAATTTCTCCTGTAGTACTTACAGAGGAAAATTCCACCAATTTTTCATAGATCTCTTTTGATGTCTTCAATTTTGCTACATAAGGAATGAGAGAATCCGTGATTGACTCAATAAGGATTCTTTGAGCTCTTATTTCTCCTTTCATATACTTTGATAGTGGTTGAGATTGCTCTTGAGGAGGTTGGGTGATTGAGCCCGTGACATATTCACTAACTTCATTTTCTACGAGGATCAAATCTATTCTGTTGTTCCATGCAAGGTAATTCGATGACCCAACAAGTTTGTTGTTCTCGTTGCAGAAAGAAGTCATTGTAGATTGAGACATAAAATATATAATACTTGTTAAGTGAAGATGCTTCTTTGATGATGATGTCTTTCACTAGATGATGTTGACTTCCACTACTTCTTTGTTGTCGACAATTGAAGATGCCTCTCTTGATGATTTTCTTTCTTCAAAAGACAATGCTTCTTCTTCGAGAGATGATCTTCTTCAAGGATGTTTGAGATGTGATATTTTCTTCCAAGAGAAGGAGTTTGCCTTGATTCCTTTGATGATGGAGAGCTCTTATTTCTTCCTTTGGATGTAGTGTAGAACGTGAAGGCTTCCAAGAATACTTAAAGTGTGTAGAGTCTTTTGAGTGGAGATGGGGTCCTTGAGGTCTTCTTCTTTAAAGTGTTTTTCCTTCTAGCTGATATGATCCTTGTGATGAGATGGGTAGTCCTCCTTGATGCGCTCCTTGTGCTCGACCCTTATGTATCCTTCCTCAATTGGATGATCTTCAAGCTGCCTTTCCTTGTTGTTGTCACCTTAGCTTTGATACCATGTTGAGAAATCAAGGGCAACTAGATTAGGGTGATTTCTCTTAATTTGATAATTGCTTGTGATGTTCTTTTACTTAACTTGATGTCTTGATGTACTTGTAGTTAGCTTCTTCTTTACTTTATTATTATAGTGTTCTGTTATCATCAAACAACTATCAAAGTTGAAGATCAATGAGACAAGAGGACACAAAATGTAGGCTTCTAGCCAGGGCCAAAACCTCTCCTCTTGAGAGGAAAACCCACACGAATTATTCTCTTATAGAATCTTCAAATGACGAATTCCAAGACCTAAGACCCAAGACAAAGACCACCCCTCCAAGACCAAGCCAACCTCTCTTTTGATAAACTTCTCTTCAATAAAGTCAACGCCAGTCAAACTGCTTCAACACTTCAAATTTTTGACCCTTTAGAATTTCGGCTGCTGCTTCATGATTGCAATTTTCAGCCTCTATTGCAGAAACCCTAACTCGCATGTGGGAAAAAATGGTGAAATCATCCTTCTCTCTCCTTCGCTTGGGTTGCTGCTTCCTCAGAAATTCTTGCAAACTTGATCTATTTGATAATAAATTTGGCTTCTTGATGTGGCTGCAATTCGGTCATGTTGCAACTAGAAGATGCCCTAATTATCTTCGCACATGTGGTAGGAATAGCCCAAAACATTCCTCTAAAATTCCAGTCTTATCTTCTCTTCTTTCTCCTCTTTTTCACTCTTCTTCTCAGACCCTTCCTTGTCCTTATATGAACTTCTTGGATGCTTCTTCAATGAGGTTGAAAGCCTCTTATATATAGGCTTCTTGGGAGCCCTAATAGGCCGACTTGACATCTCTAGGCCGACTTGATCTTAGAGGAGGATATTTAACTCTTTTGATTGTAAATAAATTTCTTTTACATGATACAACATGCCCAATAGGGTCTTTACATATGATAAGGACTTCTTTAACTCCTAGACTTTATGACAAAGAGCCCTAGAAGAACTCAATGGGTACTTTGACCTATAAATAAAATGTCCTTGAGCATGAAACCCATGCTACAAGATAACAATAATAAATTTTCTTTTCTCTTTTACATCAAATACAAAAGTCAAGATTACATAAGACATTATGGAGACTGAACCTAGTTACATTATCCAGCAAGAATATCTTTGACTTGGACAGTGGATTTGAGGCAAGGAGCATGGATTTAGGAGAGGATTCCTCTATGTTTGGTGCAAATTCCTTGAGCAACTAGGACACAGGTCTGAGGGAGCCTACAAGGAGAGTAGAGGATGTGTCTTGGACAAATTTGAGTGCAGATCTCTTGTAGACCTAGGCCGCTGCCTTGAGAGGTAAGTTGGTGTAATTCTGTGCTAGTTTGGTGTTGGTTTATCTCTTTTCACAAAGTTGCAGGGAGGTGTTGCTACAACAATGTGCTAGGTAGGCTGTTTGAAGGGCCGTGAGGTCTAGGGAGGCTCCTCCCTTCAAGCCGCAGTCACAAGAAGGTACAACACAGTGGAACTGGGCATTCTTCATTGTCTTTGGGATGTTTTATATTGTTGTTGGTACATGAGTGGTGTAGGGTATTGTGAGGAGGGTCCTCAAGCCCTAGCACAATATTTAGAAGCTTAGAGTGGACAACAAAGGGAACAACCAAGTGGGAGAAGGTTACACAATGAATTGAGCAAGGTTTAGGGTTGCTACAATCTACATTAAGAGTAAATCAAAGTGTTATGTACGACATTTGAAAGTGGATTTCTTGAAAGGAGATCACGATATATATATCAAGTTGTGGGTCTTCAATGTCCCTCAAGCAATGAGTGTTAGGTGCCTACCTTTAAACCCTCTAGTTATGAGTACTTAAGAGTTAGTCAATTATCATACGGTGTCCATCCTCTTTGAATAAGGCCCACTAAGTAGATGACGTGTGGTTAATTAATACAAAGGGCCATTTTTATTGAATAAGTTTTGCTAGGTGGTTGCTTCTCATCAATAAATGTGGCCTAGTCATTAAGGTTGTGCCCGTTAGTGTTTAGGATTTGGTAGACAGAATATCACATGGCATTAATAGGACTAAATGTCATCACCAACCAATTAAACATCCCATGGCACTTTTTGAAGACTATCTTATTTTATATCTTTTAGCTTGACACATATTTAACAATATCAATACTTAATATCATTCTCATTAAAAATATGTCTTTGGAGCTAATATGTGTTGAAGAATCTAGGGCAATTAGGTGTGTGTGATTCTTCTTGACTTGATAACAATTTGTGGAGTCTTTTACTTTTTCTTGTTAGCTTAATCTTCTTCTTCTTCTTATTAATGCATGTTTCTGTACTTCATCAAATTGCTATTAAAAACATAAAAACAAGAACACAAGATGTTGGCTCTCTGCCAAGGACAAAACCTCTCTTCTCTTGGGAGGAAAACCCTTTGATATGTTTTCTCTTATTGAAGCTTCTTTCTTGATCAATGCCAAACCCTAGACCCTTTACTAGAAGATCCTCCAAGCACAAGTCAAGTCCTTCCTTTTCTCTGCACTATGTCTTCCCGACACTTCGTTTCCTGAGACTTCATTCTTCCTTCCACAGTTAGTAGACCTACTAGAAGAGATACTTTTACTTGGTGATATCCTTCACCTAAGGATACTCATTCCTTCTCTTGATCATTCGAGTTTCTTCTTGATGTATGGTGGTAGGCTTAGTGTGACAGCACTGCAGCGTTAATACTCGCACGTGTGAGAGTTCTTGTTGATGTTCTATGGTTCTTTTTTCCTTCGCTTGAGGTCCTTCCTTCTTTGCTTGTATAGGAGCCTAGTAGTCCTAGTTTGAAGCCCAAACGATGATGATGAACAACTTTAATGTTGCTATTGTAGTGACCGCAATTAGCCCTTCTATTCCTCGCATATGTGGCTGCAATTCACCCTAAAACAATCCTTTATACTTTGGTTATATTTCTTCCTTCTTCGTTGCTCTAAAGGCTCCCTTAAACTCGACTTTTCCACCTTTTATTTAACTGCACTTGTTCGCTGATTTCAAAGATCATCTTCACTATCTTTAGAGGAGTGGACATCCACTATATATATAGCACTGTCCCTCCTTTAGGCCGACTTGTAGCTTTGAGGCCGACTTGACTTTCTTTGCTGCTATAGGTGCTTTTAATGGTGCCATTTGTAGGAATTTACAAGGTAAGTTCCTTAGATAGAACACCAAAGGACACCGCTCACAAACAGATCACAACTCAATACACCAATATTCTTGACGTGGTTAAAACCCTCAAAGAGGGAAATAGTGCACGACCTGAGCCAACGCGGCCACTTCGGGCAATATAAAAGAAAGAAAATTTACATAAGCTTCTCTCATGAACGGTCACCCTACAAATGACCCTCCATGCTCTTTAAATAGAAATCATGGACCAATCGGGTGTTAAGCCACGGATCAAGTGTCGGTAATACCGAGGAGAGAATGAACTGTCAGATCACTTCATGTCTAGAACATATTGTGGTTGTTGGATTGTAAGTTACAAATGTACATAGTAAAGAAAGACACTTTCCTTAACTCTACACTAGACCAAGTTATACTTAACTATTTCCTATGTGTCAGAATATCCTAACATCCCTCCTTAAGAACAACTTGGGATAGGATTGAAGGGTTTACAAATATGACACAATGGGAGAAGGAAGGAGGCATTAGAGCCTATCCTCCCTTAGTGACAACTTCTTGAACTCCAACCATAAATCGAAGTTTAGTAAACTTCGCCTCTGTGAGAGCCTTTGTAAAGATGTCTGCAACTTGATCATCGGTTGAACAATATTGCACTTCAAGAACATGGTCATGAATGAGCTTTCTGATGAAGTGCATGTGTAGTTCAATGTGTTTGCTGCGCTAATGTTGCACTGATCTTTGCATAGTTGAATGGCACTTTGATTATCACACCAAAGTGTAGTCGGATGGTGCTGCTGAAAACCAAACTCTGACAGGATTTGACGAAGCCACAAGGCTTCCTTACTAGCTTCTATGGTGCCACGATACTCTGCTTTTGCTGAAGCAAGGGAAATGGCACTTTGTTTCTTGCAAACCCATGTAATAGGTCCAGAACCACGAGTGAAGACATAACCTGGAGTAGACTTCCGATCATCAGAGTCACCAACCCAATTGGAATTAGTGAAACCAACCAATAGAGGAGATGCTTTTGCACTGTAATGAATCCCAAACTAAACTCTACGTTGAACACAACGAAGTATTCTTTTCGCTGCCGTCCAATGACTTTCATGTGGGTTTTGCATAAACCGAGCAATAAGGCCAACAACAAAGGAAAGATTAGGACGGGTATGGGTCAGATACAAAAGTTTTCCTACAAGTTGACGGTATAAGGTAGCATCAACTTTAGGGAAAGTACAAGCGACTGAAAGTTTGGCTCTAGACTGAAACGGAGAAGGGGTTGGCTTACAATCTTGCATGTGAAAGTGGCGTAGAAGATCACATGTATACTTGGATTGGGAAAGGGAAATACCTTCCTTGGATTGAAGGACTTGAAGACCAAGAAAATAATGCAAGTGTCCTAAGTCTGTCATTTCAAACTTCTTTTTAACGCTGGATTTCACATTGTTTATAAGGTTGGGATCACTGCCAGTAAGGATAAGATCATCAACATAAAGAACAAGAATGATGAGAGACTTATCCACTTTCTTGGTTTAGACAGTATTGTTAGAATGACACCTAGAAAAGCAGTATCTAAAAGAAAGCTGTCCATTTTGGCATACCAAGCTCGAGGGGCTTGCTTGAGACCATAAAGGGATTTCTTACGTCGACATACAAGGCTGGAGTCTGTTTGTATAAAACAGTAGGTTGTTCCATATAGATTTCTTCATGCAAGTCCCCATGCAAGAAGGCAAATTTAACGTCCATTTGATCGACTTCCCATTTGAAAGAGGCAGTAAGGGAAAGAACAAGGCAGATAGAGTTCATTTTGACAACATGGGAGAAGGTTTTAGTATAGTTGATGCCTTCAACTTGTGAAAAACCCTTAGCAAAAAGACGAGCTTTATGTTTATCAACTTTACCATCTGGTCCATACTTGGTTCTGTAAACCCATTTGCATCTAACAAGTTTTCGTCCCTTTGGAAGAGGAACAAGATCCCATGTATCATTTGCCAATAATGAACGATATTCTTCATTCATAGCTGTATCCCAATCTGGATGGCCTGAAGCTTCTGCAAAGGTGTCATGATCATAATTCGCTGAAGCTTGAGCCAGTAAAGAAGAGGCTTTATCGAACTAAGAACGTGTACGTCGTTGATCTGTAGGATCACCTGCAAGAGAACCTGTTGCATCCCGAGTAGCACAGACCCATTTTGGAAGCTGAGGAGCTGAAGGAGGATCCTGAGAAGGTGGGGGAGGATTGTCATCCTCGTTGTCATCATTTGAAGAAGAAATATTTTCAGAAGTAGAAGGGATGGAGAGAGGTGGCACATCCGCCGAACTAGGCTCGTAGGCTGATATATTTTCAACAAACTTTACATCTCTTCTAATGATAACATTTTTGGACTTAAGTGGAATAAGTCTATATCCTTTGACATGTTCAGAATATCCAACAAAAATACATTTTTCATTCTTAGGTTCTAAAGCTTTATGTTTCTCATCTGGAATATGGGCCCATGCGTCACTTCCAAAAACACAAAAGTGACTTACATCTGGTTTAATTGAGCTTCATGCTTCTTCTGGAGTGATATTCTTTAAAACCTTAGTAGGAATGCGATTTATTATGTAATTTGCACAATTAATTGCTTTTGCCCAATAATTAAGACTAAGTCCTTTAGATTGAAGCGTACAATTAGCCATTTCCTTTAAGGTGCGATTCTTCCTTTCAGCTACACCATTTTGTTGTGGAGTATATGGAACAATATGTTGCATTTGAATTCCATTCTCAGTGCAGAAATTGATGAATTTGTTGTTAACATATTCTCCACCATTATCAGATCTTAGCTTAAGAATTTGATGTCCAAATTGTTTTTCAACAAAGGCCTTAAAGGCTAAGAACATGTTAAATACTTCACTTTTGAGTTTTAAGAAATATAACCAAGTGCGTCTGGAGAAATCATCAATGAAAGTTAAGAAATACTTGTAGCCAGAGAATGAAACAAATAGAAGTGGACCACATAAATCACTATGCACAAGATGTAAAGGGGCTAAGGCGTGCCAAGAGGCACGTTTTTCAAAACTATCCCGATGATGTTTTCCGAGTACACATCTGGAACAAACACCATCTCTGCAAGATACCATTAGAAGACTTGTTACCATATTTTCTTTACATAGATTATGAAGGGAGCGATAGTTTAAGTGACCAAATCGCTCATGCCAAAGTTTGCTCACTTCATCATTATGAGCAACAAATACCG